>PVIC010001465.1:0-91201 GCA_004025085.1 Thryonomys swinderianus | reverse complement strand
AGGAAGGAAGGAGGGAAGGTAGGAAGGAAGGAAGGAGGGAAGGTAGGCAGGAGGGAAGGTAGGAAGGAAGGAAGGAGGGAATATAGGAAGGAAAGAAGGTAGGACAGAAAGAAGGAAGGTAGGAAGGAAGGTAGGAAGGTAGGAAGGAAGGAAGGTAGGAAGGAAGGAAGGTAGGAAGGAAGGAAGGAGGGAAGGTAGGAAGGTGGGAAGGAAGGTGGGAAGAAAGGAAGGAAGGAAGGAAGGTAGGATTTGTAACCTCAGGATAAGTCATATGAAGGCCACCATTACAACAGGACTTATGCTGAAATCCCAGCATCTGTGAAGCTGAGGCAGGAGGATCACTGTGAATTCGATGCCAGCCTGGGCTACATGATGACCTCAAGGCCAGCCAGAACTACATAGAGAGACACCACCTCAACCCTCCTCCCAAAAGTAAAATAAAAATTCAACTGCTGGGGCTGCAGGGTTAGCTCAGTGGTTCTACCACATGCCTCGCAAGCGCAAGGTCCTGAGTTTGATCCCCAGTAACCACATACAATGCTGGGCTTGGAGACTCACGCCCACTAGCAATCAATACCACATACCACAGTGCTGGGCATGGTGGCTCACGCCTGTAATTCCAGCACTCAGGAGGCAGAGACAGGAGGATTGCTGAGTTCAAGGCTTGCCTGGGCTACATAGTGAGCTCAGGGCCAGCCTGAACTACAAAGTGAGACCCTGTCTCAAAAAAAAAAAAAAAAAATTCAACTGCTAAAAGAAAAAAAGGAATTTAGCATACAGTATTTGGTGATAAGGGAGTTGAAATAGCACATTGTTTAGGTGGCAGGTTCACATTTTAATTGTTACAAATAAATTAAAATAAATAATAGGATTTATTCTAAATCTAAGATGTAGCTAGAAGTCCAGCACTTGCCTAGCATGTATGAGGTCCTGGGTTCAATCCCAGCACTACAAAAACCAAGCCAAAAAATATATAAAACTATATGTCACAACTGTTTTGTTTTGTGTATAAAACAAAATAGTAACTATTTTCATTTATGAGAATATATAACTTACATTTCAGACACATAAAATATATACCTATTGTTATAATTTATCATTACATACTGTTATGATATTGTCATAGAATTTAAAATATTTTTAGCATTGTAATTATCCTGCCTCTTCACACACACACATGCACAAATGCAATAGTTGAAAGCAAAGACTTTTACTCAGGAGGCTGAAGTAGGAAGACTGCAAGTTCTGGCCCAGCCAGAACAATTTAGGGAGACCATGTCTCAAAAAATAAAAAGGGCTGGCCGGGCGTGGTGGCTCATGCCTGTAATCCCAGCACTCAGGAGGCAGAGGCAGGAGGATTGCTGAGTTCAAGGCTTGCCTGGGCTCCATAGTGAGCTTAGGGCCAGCCTGAAATACAAAGCGAGACCCTGTCTCAAAAAAAAAAAAAAAATTAAATTAAAAAATGGAAAGGGCTGGGCTGGAGATTTAGCTCAGTGGTTCCAGCACCTGCCTAGCAAACGCAAGGTCCCTGGTTTGATCCCAGTAACTACATACAACAACACTGGGTGTGGTGACTCATGCCCACCAGCAATCAGTACCACATACCACAATGCCTGGTGTGGTGGCTCATGCCTGTAATCCCAGCACTCGGGAGGCAGAGGCAGGAGGATTGCTGAGTTCCAGGCTTGCCTAGGCTACATAGTGAGCTCAGTCCAGCCTGAACTACAAAGTGGGACCCTGTCTCAGAATAAATAAATACATACATACATACATATATACATACATACATACATACATACATAAAAGGGTTGTAGGTATAGCTCACTTTGAGGCTGAGTTCCTTCCCCAGTACTGCAAAACAAAACAAACAGTAACAGCAAATAAGAACTCTGGGCTGGGGATTTAGCTCAGGGGTGGTGCCTCCCCTGTCTGCCTACCAAGTACAAGGTCCTGAGTTCAACTCTGGATACTGAAAAATAAAAACATTTTGGACTTGGGAAGACCTGGGTTTGAATCCTAGTTCTATAGTCTCCTCTCTGAGCATCACTGGGCATAAAGAGAGGAACGTGTGATAGGCATGGCAGTGGTAAGAGTTCAGCCAGCTGATCCTAGCTTGTTGTCATTGGGCCCAAAGTTTCAGGACAGAATGGTACATCTGTGAACTGACAGTGCCCCGCTGTCCTGTTTCTACTGTTATCTGTGCAATTCTGTGGAATCAGAAAAAAAACTACACCCGCTAGTCTTTGGGGTACAAAGACCACTCCAGCCCCATAGATGACTGGGCTGCCTCGGGCCAAGGCAACTCGTACCTAATATCAGCCGGAGCAGGCACAAAACTGTCAGATCAAGTGACAAGACCTGGAGAAGAAACACTCGCGTTTACAGGTCAAGAGCCCGAGTGACAGACACATCTCAGTTTGTGCAATTAGGATTTTTTTCCTCAAGTGGAAAATTAAAACATAGGGCATTAGCATTGGCAATGACTTTAGAATCGCCTAGACCCACATATTCATTTAAGCAGTTATTTCCTTCCATAAGTACTTTTTGGAAGCTCTACCATGTGCCAGAAATGCACTATGCTAGCAGGAGGGCAGCAGAGAAGAGACCCATTTGGGGAATGCTCTGTATTAGGGGACAAATCTCTAGCACAGGGTTCCTAGACAGTTTGTTGAGCTCAAAGAGATTTTAATTTTTTCCTGTTTTCCTATTCTTTCATAACAGACACACATCACACATATACATCTGTATGTATATTAATTTTGGTGACACACAGCTAATGAGAAAAATTATTTCATTTGTATTCCTTCTCTCTTTTTTTTTTGTTCTCTGAGACAGGGTCTCTCTAAGTGGGCTGGCTTTGAACTCACTATGAGCTCAGGCTATCCTTGAATTTGAGGCAACCCTCCTACCCTAGCTTTCTGAGCACTGGGATTATAGGCTGTACCATCATGCCTGGCAGAAAAAAAGATTTTTTGTAAGTAAATAGGTTGAGTACTTATTTGACTATTTTCCTGTGTCTATGAAAGTCAGATTATCACAGTGTGGTTTCTGTATCAGACCCTTCTGGGAGCTTTACTGAAAAGGCAGATTCCTCCTCCCCAAACTATGGGAATTTGACACTGTGGCACCTACTGACCTTGAAGAGCTAGGGTTATGATGATTCTCATGTGGCAAAGAAAGCAGCAATTTTAAAAAAATAACTGGCCCCAGGGCCGGAGGGTTAGCTCAGTGGTTCCGGCGCCTGCATCTCAAGCACAAGGTCCTGAGTTTGATCCCCGGTAACCACATATAATGCTGGGCATGGAGACATGCCCACCAGCAATCAACACCGCATACCACAATGCCGGACATGGTGGCTCACGCCTGTAATCCCAGCACTCGGGAGGCAGGGACAGGAGGATTGCTGAGTTCCTGGCGGCTTGCCTGGGCACCATAGTGAGTTCAGGGCCAGCCTGAACTACAAAGTGCGACCCTGTCTCAAAAAGCAAAACAAAACAAAACAAAACAAAAAAAACCAAACTGGCCCCAGAACAGATTTGCTCTTTATCTCATCAAAATACAGTCAACTTCTACCTTCCCTACCTCTTTTCTGTGCACTGTAGCTAAATGTACCCATTCTATGGTTTTAACAGGCAGGGTGAGTCAGGGTGCCCATGAGAACACAGGGCTGAGGAGTGGAAGAGGAGGAAGATTTTCCATTTCACAACGCGCGGAATACAAACCAGCAGCCGCCTTTCTCTCAGAAAGCACCTCGGAGCAGGCTTCCCTCCCTCCCCGCAGTCCCCTCTCCTCCTGCCTGCTCAGTGTGGGTTGCATAACAGCCCTTTCCGGGCCCTACAAATCACAGCCCTGTCCTAATTCTTAAGCAGGCGCCCTTTACACTGGCCAGTCCCACAGCCCTCTGCATTTGTAACCTCTCTCTTCTCCAGGTTATCATCATCTGTCAGATCTGAAGTTAAACAGCAAAAAACATGTCAGGTGCGTGGCTGGGAGAGACACTCGGCTGTTTATGAGAAATATTCCATTACAATCTGACGCAAAATGTTAGGGTGCGTCTGCCAGTCCCCGGCTCCAGGGCTCTCGCCCGCCTGGCTCAGCCAGGGTCCCCTTCCCCGAAAGCGAGCTGATGAGTGTGTAGTTCCAGCCGATGTTTATTCCCTCTGGCTCCCTGGATGCCTGGCCGCTGGGCGCGTTCGGTTTCATTCAATTAGGATACGCAGTTTGCGACATAATGAGTTTTGGTGAGCTCAATAGGCTGATGGGTTTTTATACACATGTACAGAAAGATTTGATTTCCTCTGCAGAATTTATGGCAGGGGAAAAGAGGTAATTAAATTAATTTCTGCTCTGGTCTCTGGGCTTTTCTTTCTGTTGTCTCTTCTGCCACCTCTGTTGTTATTATTTTTTTAATGTAGACTCTTTTGGGGGCCTCGCTTTCATGGAAGAAAATGAATTTAATAACTGCCAGCAGTTGGTTTGAGTTTAGAGCCGGGTTTCACTGACTTCTTGTCCTTTGCTGCATGCTCTGGGTGGGTTTTGGGGAGCTCATGAGGATGATCTTGTACCTCCGGAGTGAAGGGGTAAGGTGGCAGTTGTCCCTGCGGCCAGGGAGCACTGCTCATGATGGGAGAGGCACTGGGGACCCACTTTATTATTAAATAATAAAGCAAAACACAAAGTACGTTTCCCTTCTCTTCACTGGCCATGTATGGCTTGCCCTTTTCTTTTGTGATTTCTGTTTCTTCACGGTTCATGCTTCTCCTCGTGTACCGCCCACCGTCCCCGCCACAGCAGCACAGCCGCCACGAGGCCCGGGCAGGCGGGACGGCAGAAGGGTGCTGCAAAGAGGGCGGCCAGCGGGCCGGGGGGATGGACTCGGGTTCCTGGCTTTCCGGGCTCGTCACACAGCTCCCTGTTCCAGGGCCGCGGCCCTTCTACTCATGCTCAGCTTATTAATGAGCAGTTTTCCTCATTCAGCGAAAAAGACCAAGAAGACCCCCGAGAGACTTAGAAATGCAGTGGAAAAAGTGGAAAACCCTCAACACCGCACTTCTCTCCCAAAGGACGGGACAGCCTGCCAACTCCCTGGCAAGGCCACAGCGAAACATTTTCCCAGTGCGGTCCCTCAATCCCCTTTGCGTTTTTCTCTTTTAAAGTGTGTTTACAGTTGACCACTATGGGAAAGACGACAGATGTAGCCTGGCCCCCATTTAAAATAATAACACTAATCACGACTCCGCTTCTTGCCTCCTGCTGAGCCCAGACTCCTCACAGTGAAGTGTATCCAGGACACCCCGGCCCTCTCCCCACCCCACCAAGCCACGGTACCCCTAGGCTCCCGCGGAGGGAAATTGTCAGGCAGCAGAGTTCCCCGATTCCCATCTCTAGCTCCTAGCAAATTTTAGAGGACATTTCCGGTCTTGCGATGGCAGCAGCAGCGCTGGGCAATGTGCAGACCACAGCCCCTCAGAGCAAGACCACTTTAGATCCAGAAAGTAAACCCCCCAGCACAAAAGGCACCTCCCTCGTCCACCCTCGGCCCCCCACTTTCAGAGTGGGTGGTGGAAGGGGAGCGCCCTCCCCATTTCTGACACATGCTACCTCAGTCAGCTCTTAGTCTCCCAGCGCAGACTCGGCTGATCTAACTGGTTTTTCCAAGGAACCCTTATTGCATTGCTTTGCCCTGAGCGCCGCCCGAGAGTAGCTCAGTCCGGCGAGGCGCTGGCTGGAGCTGGCAGTGGAGCTGATGCTCTGCCGCTGCATGGCCCTCGCTCTCCAGAACACAGCAGCTAAGTCTTGAATGCACCCTCACACTCACTCCCGGAGACAGCAGCTAGCTTAGGAGGGCTGGCCTAGGGCTCACAGCCCTGCTCCCCCGGGACCGTCTGAAAAGTGCAGAGTCTTGGTATGAGGTAGAGCTGGCTGGGAGCACCCTGGGCGGTGGCTGGCAGTGGTCTGCGGGGGATGGGCGCGGGCTCCTCCTAGCGAGGGGTGGGGAAGAGCTGAGGCCCAGCGTGTACCTCTGCGGGAAAGTGACCCCCTGACGGCATGCGGAGCCGTCACCACCTGCTCTTCTCCTGGCTCTGCGGCCAGCATGGTCCGTAGGGCTGGCTTCCAGCTCCACTCCTGGGCCCTCAGAGGAGCTTGATTGGCAGCAGGGACAGGTGACAAGAGAAGAAGAACTGATTCAACCGCTGCAAAATTCAGATTACGCTGAAAAAAGGGAAAAAACATTCCCAGGCCAGAGAAGCATTGGTCAGGCAGTGAAACTGACCTTCAAGGCACTAACTGGAGACAAAGCCTTTAGCATAAAGCAGCCTGCACACCAAGGGCCGGTGGGCCAGGGATGGGAGCGGGGGCGGAGCCACTAACGAAAAACAAAGCCTATGCCCAAAACACCCGCTGCTGGCCCTGGGCATATCGACCTTCTCCTGAGACTGCATGGACAGACAGATACTGTGAAGACGACCAGAAGGAGATTGCCTGGAAGCAACGGGACTGGGCTAAACCACCAAAGGGAAATCCACCTGCCTGCTGGCCAGGTGGAGCAGGGCCGGGGACAGGGAGAAGACCCTGTGTTGGGGGACCTGGCCAGGCACTTGGGGCTGCGGGAAGGCAGGGGAGGGGTGTCCAGTGCTTTGTGATTTACGACTGCTGCAATCCCATAAATTTTGGGGCCGTTTTCACCAAAACCGTGAGTTACGATTTTTCAAATAAATACATTTTCCAATCAGACAGGGTTCTGTTTAGGTTGAACGCTTCCCGAAGCAGACATCTCTCTGTGCGGAAAGTGCACAGAGGAGGGAATGGAGCCGGGACAAAGCTCAGACGACATAAAAACTAGTGTAAACACATTGTCATTTACAGACTTCGGAAGAGAAAGGGAGCGGGGGAGGAAGACAGAAAAAGGGGGAGAAAACACATACATGTTTAATTCTCCCTTGAATCTTCAGGTCTATGCTGGGAGGAAAGACACGGAAAATTTAATATTTTTTTTCCATAAGCTTGATTTATGTTACTCATTAGACAAAGGGCGGCAGCAGCAGGTTTGCCTTA
This sequence comes from Thryonomys swinderianus, assembly GCA_004025085.1. NCBI lineage: Eukaryota > Metazoa > Chordata > Mammalia > Rodentia > Thryonomyidae > Thryonomys > Thryonomys swinderianus. The sequence continues at coordinate 84,145 of PVIC010001465.1, read as the reverse complement.
AATAGATTTTGTATTTTTGAGGCTGTTACAAACCTAAGTAGGGACAAAGCCCCCCTCCCCTGTATATGCACGCGCGCGCGCGCGCACACACACACACACACAGTCAGTCTTAAGTTTTCCTTAGGGAAAGTGCAGGAGTGTAGACCAGAATGGGTTGCTGTAACCCCAGAGGGTCTTGACTTTCTCCAGTGGGAACTGGACAAGGAATCAGAGGTCCCACTGGACACAAAAGCATTCAAATACCGGAGCATCAAGAAGCCCCAAGCAAATAGGTAAAAGTCCCTTGGCGTTGGAGCCCTTTCCGGCCCGGCCCAGGTTTCCCCTGGGGTCCTGGGCTCCAGCCCCTTCTCTGCCATTGGTCGACTCACTGCTTTTAGGGAAGGCCCTTCACCTTCTCTGTCCCATCTGCCACCTAGAGCAGAAGTTAGTTTTAGCAAGATCTCTCCACTTCTCCAGATCATTGCAGGGTGGGAGGCTTCACAGTCTAAGATTTCCCAAGAAAAATCGATGCCCTCCCTAGTTCTTCTTGGCTCCAACTGACCGTCCTCCAGTTCCCAGGAACAGAATGGGCCAGGCTGGACAGTCCTACACCCTCTTTAGATATGGCAGAGAAATGTCCAAAGGATTTGACTGCTTGAACTGCGGGATAAATGGCCCGTGGGCTGATTTATGGCGCGTTACTGCGGACGCGATTCCCCACGACAGCGAGAATATTTTACACCGTGCTAATATAAACAGGCAGCCGGCCGGGTCCTTTTTATGGAGTTCCTGTAATTACCCGGACCCTGACAGGTCTGTGATTTACGGCCCTATTTAGATAAGGGGTCCGGTGTGGGATCGCTCCTGGCGTCAAGGTCACAGGACTCGATGGGGAGGTTTTGCGGTGGGCGCCCTGGCCTGACGCGGGGGAGACGGGGAGAGTGGCGCTCAGGAGAGGGTCCACTGCACAGATGGGCTGGCTGAGACCCGAGTCCTTTAAAGTCGTTTCCAAGGGAGGCAGGGCGGAGAGGGGCCTAGAGCTAGATCCAGGTCTCTGGGAACACAGTCCCCCAACATGGTGTTGCTCGTCCCCTCGACCTGTGGCCTTGGGGCAGCTGAGCCGCACAGGGCAGGTGAGAAGGGGAGGCCGACTGGTCATTAACAGGAACGGGAAGGTGCGAGGAGCAGCAGGCAGCCGGCTTCTCCCTGGGCAGGGCTTTCTAGTGGTCAGGCTCGAGAGATTCATTTCTTCCTTGGAGAAATGCGCACTCCTAACCAGGGCGACCTTTTCAGGCTGGTCCCGCACCCTCATTTCATTTCATTTCACTTCACACCAGCCCTCTGTGCGGCTGTGCCCCTGTTTAGAGGAGGAAGGAGGCTTACTCGAGGAGAAATGGCAGTGTTCTCCTCAGCTTGCTCCCTAGAGAGCTCCTTTCATACCATTTTAAAAACTGGTCCATGTTTAAGCTCTCTTTTCTGTCTAGGTGAGCAAGGCAGGTGAGAGCCCTGCAGGACCAGCTGGACCCCAGGCCTGTCCCCATGCTGGGTGGGAGAGGAGCCGGCCTGTGGGGGTCAGGGGCAGAGGACCCAGGGCGAATCCCTACAGCAGTGGGAGGTGGATTAAGGAACTCTAGACCGTTCCATCTCCTTTTTCTGTAAATGGGGAAACCAAGGCCTAGAGGGAGCACCACAAGGTTCTAGACAGGGCTAGAATTAAACCGGAAGCCACACATCTTGACCGCCAGTTTGAAACATTTTGGGCAGACCCTTCGGTCCCAAGCTCCCTTACCACACAGCTCAGAAAAGGGGAGGAGGGGGGACGCCCCTTAGTTCTCAAAGCCCTGGAGTTCTGTGCACCAGAGTCCAGCTGGCTCTGAAATGCTCCAGAAGACTGGGTCTCTCTGGCATCCATACTACCCGGGAATCACATGGTTGCCAGCCCAGCAAGTCCCTCCAGGCTGTACTCCTAGCGAGGGCAGCAGGGAACAGACCAGGTGGACAAAGGGGCAGGGGACAAGGCTATCCCAGCACTGGGAGCCAGTGGCACCCTGCCCTGGACATTCACAGGTACCTGGTGCCAGGCAGTCCAGGGGCCATAAAGAGGGAACTATGGGGCTGAAGACCCTCGCCATGGACAGTTAGCATCTCTCAGCAGATTAACCAGCTGGCATCTGGAAGGTGTATGCAGCCCTCAGCGATGCGTGCTGGATGAGAAAGGGCTTGGGAGGCGCGGGGATGGTGGACAGGAGAGCTGAGCACTGCTCTGCAGGTACTGTGTGTCCCAGCGATGGGGACTGTGTGTGCCGTGATGTTGTGTATAGTGCTGGGCACTTCATCTCTCAGGCCTATGAGTGTGGCTGTGTAGGTAAGATTGAGACTGTCAATTCAGAAGGTATAATTTGTGTGCCTATGTGCAGTGCACCTACATTTCCATTCCAACGTGTATTTCTGAGCACCTGTGCCTATATCATCATGTGGTACAGTAGGTTTTTTTCTTTTGCCTACTGGGGATTGAACCCAGGCTCTCCCACTGAGCCACGTCCTTTCCTTTTTATTTTTAATTTTAAGACAGGGTCTCACTAAGTAACTAAATTGCCCAGGCTTGAGTCCAATTTGCAGTCCTCCTTTCTCAGCCTCCCAGGGTGCTAGGGTAACAGGCATGTGCCAGCTGCACCTGGTTGTTTGCTTGTTCACACTGGGTTTCCTGTGCTACCCAAGCTGGTGTCTAATCAAATTCTTGGACTCAAGTGATCCTCCTGCCATAGTTGATACTACACACGGGCATGACTGTGCCGTGGCTGGTAGGATGAGTTTGGGGAAGTTCTTGCTGTGACTACAACTGTGGGAAGTTGAAAGAAAACAGACTCTGCACATATGTGTAGTTGTGACAGTGAAAGTGTGTGTAGAATGCGGTATCTGCCCAGGGGTGTGGAACTTGGTCTTCCTGCAGGCCTGAGCATAAGGGAGAGGTCCTGGGGTGCCACATCCGAAGCTGATGTGTGCCTGTGGGTGACAGAGGCAGTGTGGAAAAGCCTAGATCGCAAGGGTGTGCATGGGCATGTGCACAGCTGTGAGAGAAGGTGCATTCTGAGGTGGGCTCTCCTGGCTGCTGGAAGGCGGGAAGCTGTGTCCACCGACATGCCAATGTGGGACCAGAGGACTCACCCACCACTGCAGCACCGTGAAGGCCCGCGAGCACCTGCGTTAGGATAGAGGCTGGGTGGTCATGGAGGACAGGACTGAGGGCCGGCTCCCTGCAGTAATTGCTGCACTGTCTGCCTCACAAACTTCACTCAAGAGCGCCTCCAGGCTGGGAGCGGCTTCTGAACGGGGCGCCAGGCGCTCCCTCCCTGCAAACCTCTGGCTCCGAGCTGGGCCCAACCCCAGCGCTGCTGGCGCCAGGCGCCCGCCCGAACAGTGTCGGGTGTGCAGCCAGCCTGGGGCGGGAAACCAGGCCCTTCCTCGACACTCTGCCACCTCCTGCACCTCTGGGGTCCCCATCCCCAGCGAACTCTGCAGGTGGAAGTGCTGCTGCTCTGATTAGGCCTTGTCCTTCCGTTCACGCACCAAAGTATATGCATCCTGACAGAAACCCACACATCCACAGTGTGGACAGTCTCAAAGTCCTGAAAACCTGGAGCTTTAGAAATCACCTCTGTCTCCCAGATGACACTTCTGCTCCACCGAGTGTCCTCTCCACGGCTGTGCCCAGGGGAAGCAGCTCATCTCACCTGGACCCCCTCACCCCATCTGCGCATGGAAAGAATGGGGCTTTCTTGTGCTGCTTTTGGACTGGTAACTGTGTGGAGCATATCATCCTAATGGATAAACATTTTTGAGTGGATAATGATTTGCCCTCTAAAAAAACCCATTCACCCTTACCTCCACATTGTGTTAGAGAGGAACTTTTCCTCTACTCCACCTAGGGGAGGGGTGTGGCTGGGAAAGGTTGAGCCCCACATCCCAGGCGGCCAGCCCTGAAGAAAGAACCTTAACCAGGAGTGACCGTGCGTCCCAGCCGGAAAGGCGGCAGGTCGGTGATTCCCTGGTCCTCACGGGGACCGGGACCGGGACCGGGACCGGGACCGGGACGGGGGCCGGGGCAACCCTCTTTGGAGAAGAGACTCAGACCACGGGAAAGGGCCCAGACTGAAGGCTAGCGGTGGGAGCCTCTCTGAGGGCGGGTCTGGGCGTCTGCAGGGCCTTCCTCCTCTGGGAGCTTCCTGAGCCGCGTAGCTGCACTTCCCTGGGCCTGCGTTTTCCAAGGGCTGCTGGTTCCCAGGTCTGCGAGTCCACAGAACAGAACATTCTCAGGGCTGACGCTTTGGGAACAGTGGCCCAGCGACGCCTGTTCCCGTCTCTCCCCGCGAGCGCCGCCGGGTAGATGCCTGAGGGCCAAGGTGGAGGGCAGATTGGTTTTCCGGCCTTTCCACTGGATCCCGCGCCTGTGAAATGAAAAGCACCGCTCTCAGGCTCAGCGCCCTGGAACAAACCGGTAACTGCCCCGAGGCTGGGGGTCGACCCCAGCGAGCCGCTCCGCCTGCCGTGAGCTCCTCTGCTGGGCAGTAGCCTTCTGACCGCGATTTCTGAGAACCGCTGGCGGGTGACGACCCGCGGGGCTGCGGGTCCGCCGGGAGGGCCGGTGACGAAGGCCGTGTGGGAGGTGCTGGGGAGGCAGCCTGGGGCCTGTCCTGCCTCCGAGGCGCTCTTCTTCGCCCCCGCCCCCCAGCACTGTTACAGCTCTAGCCCGGGAGCCGTTGGGACCCTGATTCCGAATTCTGTGAGTCGAGGAACAAGGGCCATTCTTTTCTGGGTCTCAGTTTTCCCATCTGTAAACTCAGCAGGAGGACTTCAGGTGCAGGCTTTCTGTTGTGCTGATAATACATTATTTTCCTTGGGTGGGTGGGGGGCTGCCTGGGTCCTGGTAAGGAGCCCCCGCCTCCCAGGAGGACGCGGAGCGTGCAGGTCGGAGGCGGGGCCTCCCGTTCCGCCAGCGGCCCGAGGCCCGGAGTCGCGGCCTGTCTACTGGAACCCCCGGCCGGCCACCCCCTCCCCTGCGCCCGCCCCCCTCCCATTGGCTCGAGGGAGAGTTTGACATCAAAGCTGCGGCCTTATATAAGCCAGATCCTGCTGGGGATCCGCAGAAGGGTTAAACCGGTCTTCGGACTCCGGCGTCCTGGCTACGACTGATCCGGTGGGAACGCAGCGCGCCGTGCCCTCTACGATCCCACCCAGGTCTTCCCGAGAGCCCGCGCCCGGCCCCGCGCGGCCCAGGAGCCCACAGGTGGCCCCGGCAGTCTGTGGGGACGCATGGGGCGGCGCTAGTCGGGCTGGCGGCGCAGGCCAGGAGCCGCTCCACCATGAACCTCGTGGGCAGCTACGCACACCATCACCACCACCACCACCCACACCCCGCGCACCCCATGCTCCACGAGCCCTTCCTCTTCGGCCCGGCGTCCCGCTGTCACCAGGAGCGGCCCTACTTCCAGAGCTGGCTGCTGAGTCCGGCTGACGCGGCCCCAGACTTTCCAGCTGGTGGGCCGCCACCCGCAGCCGCTGGGGCCCCGGCTGCCTATGGCCCCGATGCCAGGCCTAGCCACAGCCCCGGGCGGCTGGAGGCGCTCGGGGGCCGCCTGGGCCGGCGGAAAGGCTCGGGACCCAAGAAGGAGCGGAGACGCACGGAGAGCATCAACAGCGCGTTCGCCGAGCTGCGCGAGTGCATCCCCAACGTGCCGGCGGACACCAAGCTCTCCAAGATCAAGACGCTGCGCCTGGCCACCAGCTACATCGCCTACCTGATGGACGTGCTGGCCAAGGACGCGCAGGCCGGCGACCATGAGGCCTTCAAGGCTGAACTCAAGAAGGCAGACGGGAGCCGCGAGAGCAAGCGGAAAAGGGAGCTGGTGAGTGGGGCCTGGAAGCTCAGGCCCAGGGCGCGGGCGGGGCCGCCGGTGGGGCAAGCAGGGCCCGGGGCTGTGCTCTCCAGTGCGGCTTTGGAAGGCGCAGGGAGCGGTGAGGAGGGTCCCAGTTTGAGCCGGTGCGGAGGCAGATTCTCGGGGAATTAGCTGTGACACGGAGTGTGTCTGGGAGATCGAGAGAACAGGCTCAAGTCTAGGCGAGCGAGTCTGGGATCCTCAGGCACCCGTCGGACGCCTCAGGTCCCAAGGAGGTCCGTATTTTGCTTACAACGGGGAGGCGTCTGGAGCCATCCCCGGAAGACAAGGGTAAGAACGCAAGTAGGCGTTTGTTGTTTTGGTTTGCTTGTCTGTGAAAGAAGAGTGCAGGGCCCAGTCATTGCATTCAAAGGGCCATGGCGGGAAAGGTTCACATAGTCTATTTTCATTGCTGTCCAGGCAGGGAAACAGGCCCAAACTGGGTCAAAACTGAGCACACCTATGTGAGGAGTAAGCTTTGGGGCAGGGGTGAAACAGCGCAGGTCTTCCACGCCAGGTCCTCTCCAAAAGGGCTACAGCGGTAGTTTCAAAGAAGAGACTTCCAAGCTCCTACTCGGCCTTTTGCGGTCCTCTTTAGTTGGGGAGACTGACCTTGTGCTCTGGGCGCGGCACGCCGGGGCCCCCTGATTTCCAGGCTGGCGGAGTTTATCCAGGGTGGTGTGCCCTGGCCGCTCTGCGCCCACTGTAGACTTCGGAAAGCTCAGCTGGGGACGCCGAGAAAGACTGACCTGACGGGCCTCGATTCTCTAAGCCACCGCCCTAGCTCGGAGGCCTCCCGGAAAGAAACTGTAGGGCTCATCTGAGGCCCCACGCGGCGCTGCCTCCAGTGCGTCGGGCCCCTGGGTTGCTGCGCCGGGGGCGGGAAGGACGCAGGCCTGGCCAGTGGCTTCTCCTTTGCCCAGTCACCGGAGGCGCCAGCGCCGGCTCCCGCGATCCACCCCAGATGCTAAACTAGGTAAGGTGTGGTAAGCGTAGGTAGAAAGGTCCAGGCACCCAGAAGCAGTGGATTCCCACCGCTCCCAACTCCCAGCTCTCTGCTTCTCCCGTAGGTCCCTTAAGGCCAAGCCTGCACGCATCGGTTTCACCAGACATGGAAAATTATGGTTGCCAAACCGCCCCAAGCTATCGGTCCCATCCCAGTCCCCGGCAACTTTGCGCATAAAGGCAAATTTATGAGCCTGTTTGCCTATTTCGCAAACAGAAATCCGTCACTTATTTAAAGACTGGAAGTCACCGCTCCCGACACTTCCCCACCCCCCAAGCCGGGTGACCCGAGCAGAAGGATTTAAACCTGTTCTCTCGCCTCTTTTCGTGTGTGTGCGTGTGTGTGCGTGCGTGTGTGCGGGCGCGTGTCCGTGTCCTCTGGCAGCCCCAGCACGAAGGCTTCCCTCCTGCCCTGGGCCTCGGCGAGAAGAGGATAAAAGGGCGCACCGGCTGGCCGCAGCAAGTCTGGGCGCTGGAGCTGAACCAGTGAGCCGAGACCCCCGCGAGGACCGGGCCCTGGGGCCGCCGGAGCCTGGGTTGAGAGAGCGAAGGCGGTGGCGGCGCAGGCCAGGCTCGGGTCGCCGCGGAGCTGCGCGGGGCTCTGAAGTCGCCGGCCACGACTACACTTGGATCGCACGTGCAATGTCCTTTGAAATCGTTTTAAAATACATTAAGAGAAAGAGAAATTTATATATTATATATCTATATATCTCCACTCCACTGCCCGAGGGCGACTCAGAGGACGGCGCGGGATGGGAAGGACTGGACCCCCAGCGCCCCGACCTTCCAACCCTGCTGCGCCGAATTCCGGGCGCCTCACCCCGCTCTCCGCGCTTCCTCTCTCTCCCAGCTCCGCTGGGCTTCGGGACCCAGAACTGAAATGCAGTAAGAGGAATCAGTAGTTTTCCACCAGGGAAAGAGAACCAAAGCAGGAAGACGGAGGCCTGACTCTGTTGTTCCTTTTAAAACCGCAGTGTTATAATTTTATTTTTATCGCTGCACTTCCTACTTCCCTCTCTGCTTCCGTCTCTCCTCCTCCTCCTTCTCTCCTTCCTAAATAAAATCTTTGCCCAGCGTCGCAAAGTTTTTGTGCATTTAAACTACCTACAAGCCTGTGCTCAGGTGTCGCCCCCACCCACCCTTTTCTACCTCATATCTGTAAAGACCACTCACCGCCCTCCCCTGGCCACAGCAGTGTCTTTGCTCCTGACTAATAAAAGTTTGCTGGTACCCTGGTAGCCAGAGTGATGTCTCCGCCGGACCCCTGGCTCTGTGGACCCGGCCAAGGTGGAAGTTGAGTTCCCACCTTTCTTCCCTTGCTAAATACCTAATCCAACTGCAAGCAAAGCCTGGAGATGATGGGCCGGAGATCAGATCTGTTCCAAAGGAAGACTAAGGTCCTTGGGTTGTGGCATCAGGATGGCACGGCACACGTGAGACGCCAGAAACGCGGGAAGAAGCTAGCGGCTCAGCAGGCTAGGTACGGCAGGTTAGGAGGCTCTGAGTATGCAGGTCGATTTTGGGGGGGTCAGGGAGGGGAAAGAGGCCGATCCGATCCTGCCAACCTGTGCTGTTGTTGGATGGGAACTCGGAAGAGGCGACGCTGGGACTGTGCCGGCCCTGGATTCCCAGCCGCGGCCCGTTCTGCACGGTGGGCACAGGGCCCTCGCCCGCGCACGGCTGTTCCTGCGTACGCGGCTGAAGCCGCGCGCTGTTCACGGTGAAGCGAACGTCTGCGCTTCGCCGGGGACACGCACTGACCAGGATCTACGCGCGCAAGGTCTGCGGGGCCTGTGGGTGACCAGGGCGCGTTAGTGCAGCTTTTCTGTCCCTTAGCGGCGCCGCAGGACCCGGATTTGGGACCAGAAGGGAAACTCCGGGCGGCTCATCTCCGCCTTGGGGTCTCGGCTGTAAACAGTAAGACAGGGGCTGAGAGGCCGCGCGGGGTTTCCGGACACGAAGGAGTTAATAAAAGGTGTTTTATGGGCGCGAGGAGAAGGTGGGGGAGGTGTGAGAGGCTCCGCACTCCAGCCCCCTTACTTTTTTCTTGTCTCCCTCTCGCCACCCGCCGCCAGATCAAACGGGGCCGGCGATTTAACTAGAGCAACACCTCTCGGTAATGAGCCGGCCCGACGCGCCCCTCCCCCGGCCTCCTCGGGGCTAGAGGCCCCAAGGACCCTCGGGGAGAAATAGAGAGAAAATCGCGCGTTCTTTAGCTTTTTAACTTCCAGGAGCTGGGAACCCTTTTGGAAAGGCTGGCAGGCCTGGGGAACACAGACCTAGGGAGCGAGGCTCACAGCAGGGGTGGTTAGATTCGAACCCAGGACTCCAGTGCAGCGCGCGCCTGCGCACGCATGTGTACACGCACATACACCTCTGGCCATCCGCAGGGCTCAACTCACGCTATTTTTAGCACGAAGAAGTATCTTAGGCACGGGAGGAATGCACACCAACGTCCTGCTTTCCTACGGCCAGGAAAAGGAGAGAAGGTACCTACCCAGGGGCACCGAGTAGGGCACAACAAGGCCTGTCCAGAAAAACCTGTTTAAGTGGCCGCAGACCCTCTTTGGGCACAGGGGTGGACTCTTCAATTCAGTCTCCACTATATTTTGTCCGGTCTCAGACCCTAAATGTCCCGGGAGGTGACCGCCAAGTATGATGGTCCCACCTTCCGAGTTGTGAACACCGGCAGAGTTCCCAGCAGTGCCCAGGGCTCCGTGGGAAAAACCCAGCCGGGAGTGGGGCGGGGCTGCGTGTGCTCCTGAGGGGCTGGAGAGGGGGTGCCTCGATCCCCACCCTTGCAACCCCCGCCCCCCCATCAGATCCCACAAGGCTTTCATTAAGAACTATTGGGCTAAAGGGTGAAAGCTAGGAAAAGATACGATGCAGTTTAACTAGAGAGCGGGTCAAATACACACATTAGGACAGTGGGTTATTACATGGCCATTAGAAAAAAATGTGGGAATTGATATGGAATTTGTGGAACTTCCCCAACACCAAGCAGTGTCCACTGTGTCCCCTTTATATAAAATATAAATAAAAACCATTCACTGAGAAAATGTGGACACATTTACACCTTCACCCCTGACTTCTGGGAGTTTTACTTTTCCTCCTGCTTCACTATATTTTTCTAAAATTTTTACAATGAATAAATATTATGTTGGGAATAAAAATTAAGCTGCAATTTCCTTTTGATTTCTCCTACCCCCGGCATACCTTCAACACACTGTACAGTTTACCCAACATAATATTTTTGAGTGCCTCCCATGGCCAGGCATGGTAGTAAATCCACAGGGAGAGGAGACCCTCATATAGATCTTGAGGAATATACACTAGTAAACACATCTTCAAAAGCTCTGGTTCCACAGAGCAAATGTATCTTTATCTTACATTTAAAATGATTGAATAATGAAATAGCAATTGAAAATGTGGAGCGAGCTATTTATGTTGTTGGTGTGTATTGTTCTATATTCACCTCAGGAGTCCTGAGAAGTCAGCGAGAAGGGGGTTGAACTGAGGGGGGCATAGGGAGGCTGGGCTTGGGGATCAGTGAGGATCTGGCTGACTCAGGATACCTGGTTTATCCTAAGGGCTCACAACACCTCCTGACTCTGAGTGTGTGTGTGTGTGTGTGTGTGTGTGTGTGTGAGAGAGAGAGAGAGAGAGGGCATATGTGCACGTGTGAGGGTGTGTGCCTGTGTGTGTGCATACATCCAAATACAGCTTACTTCACCGTGACTTTTGTAGTCAACAAGATAGGAAAAGGAGGAAGGAATTATGGGAAACAGTTTGGAGTTCTACCCCAGCCTCCCCTGGAACTCCTGCTGCAGGGCTCTGAGAGGGTTCCCTCTATTAAAACAAAAACAAGGAGGAAGAAAAAGCCTGCAAAGAGGCATGATTCTTTTGTGCAGTAGCCTCCTGTTGGTCTGTCTGCACAGCTGGCTCACCTTTCTGGCACTTCCCTGCTGGAAGCACAGTTTCCTCCCGGTGAGTCAGGAGGGAGCCAGGCAGAAACAACTACTCCTGTGGATGGAGGGACAGACTGCCAGGGAGAGCCAGCTGGAGGGCACGCTCAGGGCCCCTTAGCCTGCCACTTGCAGAGGAACCTGGACCGCAGGGCGGCTCTGCAGGCTCCGGTCTCGGGAGGCTGCCCTGAGCCAGGCCCTGGACACCATCTCTCTATGTAACCCACAGTTCAGCTCATGGTCTTGCTAAATCCTCATAAAAGAAACGAAACTAAAAAATCGGTTGGCCTCATTTTTAAATAAGAAGTGACTGGGAAGAAAAAATACACACTCTCAGAAGTGTCTGAAACTAGCCTCCTGATTTAAACCCAATTTGTTTGAAAAAAAAATATTTTTTTTTAGAGGAGAGAGTTTTTACAGCTGAGCTCTCCCAAACCCATAAAAAACAGGGTTTATATGGGAAATAGTGAAAAGACTCTTAAGTCTAATACACAGCGCCTAATGTAAGCAGACACAGACACTATATAAAGCTCCTACAAATGTTATTAAAACAAACAGAAATACACATTTATCCCCACAGAATGGACAACGGGAGGTGCTGGACTTTGGAGGAGTCTCAAAAGTCTGAGGTCCGCTGAAACACACAGCGCTGAGATCCCAGAGGTCTCCGTCCGCATCCAGATCATTCCCTCGCTTTACCGAAGCCAGGAAGCCAGGGAGAGGAGAGACCTGGCCCAGGTGGCACCGGGAGCTGACTCTTCTGCCCCTTTGTTTATTTACTACTTTCTCCTTCTGGGGCTGGTAGTGAACAAGAAGAGACCCAGGAAGGCACTGGCCATTTCTGAACTTCAGCTGCCTTATCTACACACCAGAGAAAAAGGACTGTTGCCTGACTTCCTGGCTTCTGTGAGCTGAAAGAGATAAGGAGCTCGAAGCCCTGAGCGGTGGTACAGCTGTATTATTTTATTTAACCTTCTCCACAGCTTGGGAGGTTATTTTGTTTTGTTTGCTTATTCTGGATGTTTCCAGCAGGGTCAAATTTCAGGGACTTGCCCTTTGGCCTGTGTGGAGCTGCTAGTGGAGTGCAGGTTCAAAGCTCTATTCCATAACAGCAGCAGCAGCAGCAGCAGCAGCAGCAGCAGCAGCAGCAGCAGCAGCAGCAGCAGCAGCAGCAGCAGCAGCAGCAGCAGCAGCAGCAGCAGCAGCATGAGGGTGAACAAGGGTGGGGAGGGCTTCAGAGCTGAACTTCCCAGACCAGCTAGGGCAGCACAGTCCACTATAAATACCGTGCTAGCTACAAATGTGGGCCACATGTATCATTTTAAAAAACTTGTGCTTGGTTTTTTGAGACAGGGCCCACTATGTAGTCCAGGCTGGCCTTGAACTTAGGTGTAGCTCAGGCTAACCATGAACTTACAGCCATCTTCCTCCCTCCACTTCCTGAGTGCTGGAATGACAGGTGTGCACCACTGTGCCTGGCCTATGCTTAAATATTTTTTGTAGCCCCGTTAAATAGACACAGAGAAACAGGTAAATTTTTAATAACATATTCTATTTAACTCAATATGCCCCAAGCATAATTTTAACAGAAACAATTTAAATATTTCATGAGATGTTGTACGTTCCTGTTTTCATACTGAGCCTTCAGAATCAAAGGGTGGGTTTTATACCTGCGACACCACTCCATTTGGATTGTATTTCTGGTGTTTCCCACCAGCGGCTTCCACCCGGGACAGTGCAGGTCTGGGAGGATTGGTGACACCAGTGCACAATGACCCTTCTCACTGAACATGGGCTGAGTGTCAACCACACAGAAGTTCATCTCCTAGTAGACTCAGGGTGGACCATGTACCCCACGACGTGACTATTGGGGTGCAGACCCAAGCCGGCTTCTCCCAAACTTGCCACACTGGGGGCTGAGATTTACAGTGCACTCCCAGAGGTGTCAGAGGGGCTGGAGATGGGCAGCTGCTGGCCCCTGATCCGAGTCTGCCTGGTTCCTGGTTCGCCACTGTCTGACCTAGGCCATCAGTATTTCTCCCCAGTTCCACAGAACTCTTTTTGGGGTAAAATGCAAAACCATCTTTGAAGCATACGGAATATAATGCAAGACACCAGGCCAAGGTCGCAGGGAGGCCCCCAAGCCAGTACTTAAAACCAAATAATCTGTCTAGGTAAGCTGTATGGCATTGGGCAGGTTCCTTAACCTTTCTGAGCCAGAGGTTGTTTGATGAACAGAAAGGTAAAGTAGCTCCCAGAGATGTGAAGATCCAGTAAGGAGCTAAGAATGGAAGGCTGCAGGCCAGGCAGAGGCAGGAGTGAGCCCAGTGATGAGGACTGGGTTGGCCTGCCAGCCAGGTGGCTGGCATCACCACATAGAAGGGGAAGGGAGTGTGGCTGGATTCTGCAGCGTGGGAGGAAGGGAGTGTATGCGGGCCTCTGAGAGTGTCCAGTGCCGTGAGCAGACTGGCCCAGAGTGAAGGGAGGGGATCTAGTGTGCAGAGACCTTGGGTATTTCTTGCCATGCTCGACTCGAGTACTCGTCATCTGCGAAAGAAGGTGTGTGTGTAGGGGGAAGACAGAGATCCACCTCCCTTGAAAACATCCACCAAATAGTGTCTACCTGAGCGGCCACCTGGGCTCCAGCTGCCACCAGTGGGGACAGGGCGCCACCTGGTGGACAAATGCGGGAGGACTTTAGACTCTAGGCAGAGTCCAGCAGCCTGGGGCCTGGTTTCTCTAGCTGGAGAAAGGGCCAGCAAGTTCACAAAGCAGGAGTCCTGGAGTAAGTCTGCCTTTTGAGGAAGCACGGGGTTTTTGCAATGCGAGACAGGTCTATTTCCTTACTGTGCAGAGTCTAAAATCCATCACACCCACCCTTGACTAGAAGCTACTGAATGAAGCAGAAAGCCACCACCACTTTATCCTAGGAGTCCTGATCCCCTAACACCATCACTGCTCTTCCATCTTCTAACACTTCCCACTCTGTGGAGGAAACTGCCTGGCCAGCGGATGGTATGGGTTCAAATCCTACCACCCCTTGAAATCCTGGGGTAGACACCTCACTTCTCTGAACCCAGACTTCTCTGAGAATTAGGGGTGACGGCTCATTGCAGGTTTGTATATGGACTAAGACGCACACATAAATATCCCACGTCTGTTGCTTCCTAGCAGGTGCTTCACAAATAATAGCCGCATGTCTTTAGGTCCACCATCCTGACCGTCTTTTTATGTCCAGCTTTGGAAATATTCCTGCACAGAATTATGAATAGCTCGGAGCCTGAGCAAAGCTGTTTAAATTGATTCAGCCAAGTTCAGCTTCATCCAGGAGGCCGCATCTCTCCCTAATTCTGCTCCCTGTCTGTTCTCCTGGCTCTGCTGAGCTCTACCAAGGAGCACAGATGTGGTGGCTGCTTGGTGAGCTGGCTGAATCCGAGCCCTCAGCAGGCCAGGTCAGCAAAGAGCCACCCGTCCCCCTGAGCAGATCCACAGAGTCATCACCATCTTAGCCTAAATAAGTTCATTACGCTGGGTTGCTAAGCTTCGTTGGCTTGTGTAAGCCTCCTCAGGCACCAAGGCCTGCGTCTTCTCGGAGAGAGGCCCAGCGTCTCCTGTCTCCCGAAGGGCCACTTCTCACTCATCTCTGTCTCACCTCTCTGCACTGAAGCTCCTAGAGGGCAGCTCTGCTCCGGGGTCACCTGCCCGCAGACACCACGGACACGGAAACTGACCACAGTTCATTGCTGGCTTGGGGTTTAGTACGAGCAGCCCTGCTGACTTCAAAGCCTGTTCCAACCCCTGAACTGGAGGCTTTCAGGGTGTCTAAAGTCACTGTGGCCTGGACATTCCCTCGCTCTGGTCTCATCAACCTGTTCCTCCCTCTGTGGTCTGCCCAGGACGGGGCCTTGCCTTCTGAGAAGCTCACTTGGCTCCCAGAATTCCTTTTTCTTCTTGTCTAACTGCAGTCACACAGACTCACAACACATGGGGTGCAAGAAGCTTTACTATGCCTACAAATTTGGCTACGATCACAGATAACATGTACATCTCTAATAGGTACACATACATCCATGTACATGTGCATATACAATATCTATATACTATATACTCATACATTGTACAGGTATTACACATACATGGGATATATCTATATATAGCAATATATATATATATACATAGCATCTCTAAACTGATATTATAATTATGATGTGTAGTAAATACTTTTATTTAATTCATTTTGTTTGCTTTTTTTTTTTTTTTTTGCGGTACTGGGGATTGAACTCTGACCCTTGTGCATCCAAGGTTGGCGCGGTACCACTTAAGCTAAATCCCCAGCCCTTGGTTGTTTTTTGAGACAGGGTCTCACTATGTAGTTCAGGTTGGCATTGAACTCGAAGCAATCCTCCTGCCTGAACTTGAAGCAATCCCCCTACCTCAGTCTCCCCAAGCGCTGGGATTACAGGCGTGCACCACTGCACACAGCAATACTTTATTTATTATTTATTTATTTAGAGACAGGGTCCCACTTTGTAGTTCAGGCTGGCCCCGAGCTCACTACGTAGCCAAAGTAGACTGAGTGTTGCGCTTACAGGCATGAGCCACCACACCTGGCTTTTTGTTTTGTTTTTAATGGAGTACTAGGGGTTAAAACCAGAGGTGCTTTACCATTGCGCTATGTCCTGGTCCTCTTTCTTTCTTTTTTAAATTTTGAGACAAGGTCTTGCTAGGCTCAAACTTGCTCTCCTTCCTCAGTGTCCCCAGTATCTGGGATCTCAGGCACGTGCCACCAGGCCTGGCAGCTCTTTACTGTTCTGACCTGTGAAGTGTTTATTTGCCCTATGAGTAAGCCACATGGCAAGGTGGGTGCTGGAACCTGTGCTGGATTCTCATACACACTATGTCTGGTGACCTTGGCTGTGTCACCCCTAAACTCATACACACCTGGTCTGGGGACCTTGGCTGTGTGACCCTAAGCTCAGAATGACAACGACACCTGTGTCCCAGGGCTGCAAAGGCACGGGAAGTTTTCAACACTGGGCCTGTTCCATCGTAAGTGCTTAATGAGAAACCCAGGGCCAGTCTGGGGGGCAGGTGACAGCTTGTTTCACACCCACAGTGGCACGACCTGTGTATTATTGTCTCAAAGCCCAGGACCAAAACCCACGGAGGTAAGTGGGTGAGAGCTTCTTACAATACCTGTGCGTTGCCAAAATGTAAGATTAGATTAGTGCAGTTTTTACTTCTGCTATCATTTTCTACTCAATTTGGGAGTCTGAAGCTTAAACCAGGCAGTGGCTAGTAAGCGCTTTGGGAGCACTTCAGGATTCCAGCTACGGCAGAAATGATTCACACTTAACACCCAGAGAGCACCAACGAGGGAGCAGCCATGTCCAGACCCACCGACAGGCCCGGCGGGCTCCACATGTTGGCTGGGCTTGGCCTCCTGGGCGCCCAGGGCAGGACGCAGCAGGCTGCAGCTGTTTAACAACATGTTGACCTCAGCCAGGCGGCGTGTGAGCGGCGGTGTGCCTGGTGCCAGCCCTCTCGCCAGCCCTGACCGTTTCCTTAACCCCATTAAATCACACAGGTGCCTTTCTGCCTCCTATACTTGTTAATGCCCATTTGGCTCTGGTGAGTTAAAACCTGGCTGCAAGGTTGGATGGACCTTGTTAACCTCCATTAGAGCCTATTAAATTCCCTAACTAGAGTCTTAGTGACTTCTCAGAGTCCCTCATTAAAACTTAGTAAACCCCACTGCTCAGGGTCAATATAACTCGCGGCTGTGCTTCTTCAAAGCATGACGTGCAAAGTCCTTTGACTCAGGGTTGACGATCTGTCCTGGGGCCAGATGGGCCCTGGATCCAGTCCTAGGGGCGGTCCCAGCTCTCCTGTTTCTTGCTAGAGTCCCTCCACCTGTCTGAGTCTCTCCTTCCACTTGTATACACTGGAGTTCATGACGGCTCCCCTTCCTAGGACTGCAGTGAGACGAAGTGAATTAATGCACACGCAGCTACTAGCACATTGCGCAGCATGCGCTTGGGCTTGGTAGCTATTACCATTCCTGGATGTAGAGAGCCCTGGAAACTTGGGGAAAAATAAGCAAGCAAACAAATGAACAACCTGTTTAGTAAACAGAAGATTCCATCCTAGACAGTTATAGAGTCCTCCTACATGCAGGCATCTTTTTAGGAACCGTGGGCTGTTTCCTTTCTGCCTTTCTTCACACGGAAGATCCATCCGAGTGCCTGCTTATGTGTGTGTGGGGCTGCGTCTGTCACCGCCTCCTTGGGGTCGGCTACTTCCAGCTGTCTGATGCTGGGTCTTAGCACCTTCCGGCCCTCGGCCTTCAGTTGGACTCGGGTCCTTGAACCTGGGTGTCATACCAGTTGCCAGATCTTGCCACTATCTACTTCCCTCGGCTCCACTCACCTTGTGGGTCTCTCCAGGAAGTAGGCACAGCATTCTCAGGATGGGCCGGGGAAACCTCCAGGCTGGACTCCTGCACTTATGTCTTACCTGGGAAAATAAAGTCCTGTCTTGGGACTCGGCCCCTGAGCTCTTCGCTGAGGACATAGGAGGTGCATGAACTAGGAGAGCAATGGTTTTCAGAGATTCTGGCAGAGGGAAGTAAGTGCCACGTTTCAAAGAGGCTAAGCCTCAGGTGACCTTCTGCTTGAGATCAAAAGCACGGTTTTGGAGGGGAAGAAAGGCAGCTCCTAGTGAAGCTTTGCGCCCCTGGTAAAGAAGATGTGGGCCCACCCTTCCAAGGAAAGGGTGTCTGTGGAGCTTTCTCTCTGGCAGGGCAGCCCAATGGGGGAGTGTGGGAACAGAGACCCTCTCTCCAGCTGTGGGAAGGGCAGCAGACAGGGCACACGACCAGCCATGCAGACGGGCACGCCGTGTGGGAAAGCTGGCACGGCTACACTCTCTGCAGGAAACCCAGGCCCGTCAGCACTGTCTGTCACATTCCGGAGGATTCTGGAGGGAGCTGTGGCTGCACAGACTTGCTTGGGGATTTTGTCAAGAGATTCAGTGGGCAGCCAGCAAGGGCGGGGTGCGTCTGCATCCTGACCAACATGCAGGTGACAGACCGGCCCTCAACATCGCAGGTCAACTAGAAACCCAGACCAGACACGGGCTTTGAGACGTTAAACAACAGACGGCTACAGGTTTTGAATTTCCTGGTGCTCTTACGCAACTGCACCAGCTGACCATGGGACTGGTGTTCCCACAGGGCAGCGGGCAGGAACTGAGGAGAGGCTGCCCTTAGAGGGGACCTGAGTCCTCTGCAGGCAGCCTGCCCCTGCACACGTTTCCACTTTCACACCCGGGGCTCCTGGCACGCTGTTGCATGCTGTTGGCACCACTGAGTGCGGGCACAGGAGGACTGGCATGGGACCCCAGCCCTGCAGTGGGAACCCGGGGTGTGCCCTGGGCCTGCAGGACAGTGTGGGTGCTGACGGCTGGTGCTGTGCTCACTGACGACTGCATGCAGGCCGGGCCCAGTTACGGCAGAGACATCTGACTCACAGAGAAAGTCAAACAGAACGAACGACAGCATCTTTTACTCATTCAGGTCATTTATTAAGAGCAAAAGTCGGGCCATCTCATCTGTGTATATTGCAAATGAAAAGTCACATACAGACTAAGGAGACTCCAGATTGAGAGCCTTTCAACAGTACAGAGCCATAGGTTACAAAATTAAAATACAAAGGATCCCTCCAATTTGGCAAGAAACAAGTACAATATGAGGAGGCCTGGAATGGAAGGGCACTTACTTCTCAATAAGGCAGTTACAAATGGACAAGAAAAACTCCCCAACCCCACGCCCCGACACTCCGATGAGCACAACAGACGACAGGGATGGAGAGGGGGCGTGTGCAGCCCCGCCACCAGCCAACGCGGGGTTCAGCGGAGGCAACTGAAGGGTCAGTGTTGACACGGAAGCTCGGGAACAGTCTGCAGAACAGTGAAAGGAAGAAGAAGCACCCCGATGCGCCACGGCCCCCAGAACACAGGCTGGGCGGAGGAATTTGGGCCTACAGCTCAGACTCACCCACCTGGTGAGTGCTCGGATTCTAGGACACCCCCTCCCACAGGCGTCCAGATCCCCTTACCCCGCGGGCTGGACCTGCCCCTCCGGACCACTCGTTTCACAAAGCTCTGCTGGACTCAGGATGTTACTCAGCCTTGGGTTCTGCAGTTCTGGTCCGGGGCTGCCCTGACTCCGGGGTCTCTTCCTTTCCCAGCTCTCCAGAGTCTGAGGCCACTGACCTTAGACCGCACAGAGTCCACCCGCAAGCGAGAGGAGCACGCCAGCCAGTCCGGGACTGAGCCAGGCCTCGCGGAGCATGAGCTCCGCACACCTGCTGAGTGACCCCTTGCTCTCTAAGCAGGGACAACTGGGCGACAGCCACGGAGGACTTCCCAGCTGGATGGTCCAGCACCCCTGACATGGAGACCCCATTCTTAAGCTCTGCTTTCTCAGGAGGAACCCAGTGTGAAGTCCTTACAGCGATCCAAGGCAAAGCTCCCAGGCACCAGGAAACCTTTAAACTTGGTGCAAAGTAATGGTATTATCTTCAAGTCCTGCTCTTGTTTTTCCTAAACGATGTGAGGAGCACAGTTTTCGAGAGGGAAGTGCAGAACTAAGGCCTCAGCGGTCTGTTTCCCAGCTCCGTCCACAGTACTTCACCAGCTTTGGCAAGAATAAGCCAGGACAGACCTGGCAGACGGTGTTCGCTCCAAACCCTCCAGCAGGAGCTCTCCACAGGACTGGCTCGCAGCGAGGGCAGTCGGGCACCAGCATGTCTGTGTCCTCACTCCGTCTTTCTGGAGACGATCACGCCATGCCACAGGGCAGGGCAGGGCAGGGCAGGGCAAAAGGTCCCTCACCACCATGGAACGAGTTTTCCGAACTGCCCCCTCAGGGCAGCCTAAGATGGAAATGACAGAGAACGTGGAAAGGCCAGAGTGTACAGAGATGGAACAGGCTTCCCTGGGAGGTAGTGAGTTCTCTGTCCTTGAGTGTGTAAGCCCAGACTGCTACCGTGGAGGGACAGCTGTAGGGAAATGCCAGCACCTATGGGGACACTGGATGGGAGGACTCAGAGACCCTGTCCCAAGCTCGGATCTTGTCATCTACACCGAGCCTCCACATCACCCCCACGGGGCACCTTCCCAGGCTCACGCTGGGACACACGCTTCAGTGGTGCAGAAAGTGCCTCCCCTCCTGTCCATCCCACCAGCTAGGGCCCTGCACGATAGCAATGAGGAGGTGCCCGCAGAAAAACAGCCCGGATGCCAAGGTTGGCCGCAACGTTCCATCGGCAGCCAGCGGTGCCCTTAGCAACGACAGGAACATCTAACAACCCTGCAGCTGTGACGCACACGTGAAATTCCTCTTCATTTTACAACACTGGTCTTGATTCCTTTGGTTTTTCATCTTTTGCAAGATGGAGCTCTGATCAGTTTCACATGCTGCTGCCAACCCAAGAGTTTGTTCCTTGAAACACGAAGCCTGTCTGCTAGGTTTTTAAAATCTTAAGACAGAATGACACAAACAGGATACTGAGTTTCCGTGTGGCCTGCAGGGCACAGGCAAGAGCCAGACCAGGCTGGAATGGAGGCAGATGCCGTGCTCTTTAAGGAGAAGACCATGCCAGCTCTGAATTTCAAATTCCAGTTTTGCCCAGAAGCACCGGAAGGTAATGCTGTGATGTCACAGGTGGAGGGAAGCGCCAAAGTCCTCGGCAGGTGGTTAAAAATGCAGGCAGCAGGTCGAACCCCACTCTCCCCAAAGCCCACTGCTCCCTGAAGCCGGCCCTGTGGCTTTGGGGGCCTGGCTGTTTCTCACAGGCAGTCGCTCCTGCCACGCATAAAGCCGGTGGAGCTGCAGGAGAGGCTAAGGCAAGTGGCTCAGCGGCGTGATGACTGTACGGACTTCCGGATGCGAAAGAACAACTCGGAGAGCTTTGTCTTTTCTCTCACCTGAAGTGTAAAAAGTTGAAAACAAACCCATAAGCTCCCCTTTCCACAAACAGTCCTCTTTAGAAAAAAGACAGCAAGGACTTGTGTATGCACAGCCCTCAGAGGCTGTCCGGAGCATGCCCGTTCTGACACACTGAGCAGAAGGGTCCGACGCCAGCTCTTCTTAGACGGAAATTCGGTGCGCTCCAGCCAGGAAAGCAGATGGCTCTCAAGAGTGACACAGTCGACATGCCTGCAATTTTGGTCTCACTTTCTTCCTCATTAAAACACGGGCACTGTTACAGAGTAGGTGAACAGTGCCTTAACGGGTAGGTGCTCCTGTCCCCAATGCCAGCAGTCAGGAGGGAGAGGACTGGTAACACACCCTGCATGTGAATGGCCCACAGCACCGAGAGCCCCTGACGTGTCCTTCACAACCGGGAGAACAGAGAGGGCCCTGCCTGGCCCAGCACCTATGCCGCGCACAGCCACTTCCACATATCTGAAAGCCTGTGACCTGCTAGACATCCGCTAGTACACTGATGAAAGCTCTCGTTTTAGTGACAGTGGCGGCCCTGTCCCCTGCCACCAAGGATGGTGCTGTGCCATGGAAGTGACCCTTGAGACACCTCGCCAGCCTGCTCAGCGTGTAGAGGAAGGAAGCGTCGGTCAGACACTAAAACTCTGTCCTAGGCCAAGCTGCCCACTGTTCTTTATATTATTTAAGGCTTAAGAAATAACTCACAATTGAAACTGAGTAGGACAACGACACCCTTGACAGTAAGATGTCAAGATAGAAATCAGAACCCAAATCTTTTCCTTTCTGCCATCCTCCGATCCACACCCTCTGCCCCCAACACAAAAGCAGACTTCTGGATATAAAGCTTTGTTTTCACAGGGTACTTTGGCTCAGACAGAATTAGACAGAAGAATCTGACTTTCTGAACAACAACAAAAAAATTCAGATGATTATGAATATTTAAAAAATGACTTCAGTCACCTTTTTCCCCAAGAGAGAGGCAAATTTTTCCAAGATGAGGATCAGGTGGCACTGACCTCTGTTGCTCAGGCCTACCACCACCACTGGGCTGAGCGCGGGCAGCCAGGCTAGCCAGACGGCTTCCCAGCACTGGCTTCTGCGGGGATCGCAGGTCTTGGCAGTCTTCCTGGCAGCTGTGAACTGTGGATTAATACTTCTGCAAGCATGAGCCCCAAGCCACTAAATCTCTCCTTGTCAAAGCGTTTATTGCCTGGGAGCACAGCCCAGGTCAGCATGACTTCATCCCGAAGAATACCCCAGAAGGGTGTGCGGAGGATTCCCCAAGAGGGTCTCTCTGTCCCTGTTCCTGGAACCTCAGCCAACAACTGGCACGTGCCACTGCCCTGAAATCCGCGCTTGATCCGCAGTCTCCTGGCTGGTACATCAGGGTTTCCTGGATGCCCAGCAGTTAAGCGGCGAGGCAGACGTGCAGGGATGAGGCGGTCTGACAGCTCCGCTGGCAACGAATGCTGCTGCTCACGTGTGCAAGGCCCAGGGCAAGGGAGGGCGGCTAGTGTTGGACAGGGGACTCTGCACCCCTGGGGCGGCCAGGCCCTCACCTGGGCCTGCACCATGCAGGCGCAGCCTGGCGTGCCAGTGTCTGCTCAGACCCTGTCTCCAACAGAGCACAGCGCTGCCATACACAGTTTTAAATTCTGTTACAATCCTCGTTTTGCAGTCCAGTAGTTACCTTCAAAGAAGGTCTCTCTATACAGGCTGCACCATGAGAACAGACTCTCCTGACCGAAAAGATTTACAATATTCACCATTCCAAACTTTTTTATTTACAATAAAATTAAACAGTCTCTCTGGGCTTCACTGCAGCAGACATCACCTGCGCGGCGAGCATGACGTGGCCCTCATGGGCGGTGCCCTCATTCGAGCTGTTTGCCACTGTCCGACTTCTGGTCCAGCCTGCTCTTGTTGCTCTTGACCATGTAGATGAAGTAGGCCAGCGTCTCCTTCTCGTTCACAGGGATGTTCCTAAAGTGCCGGCTCACGGTCTAAGGGGTGACAAACAAAAACAAAAGCCCTAGGTCCTGAGACCACGCACACATCAGGATGACAGACTGCATGCGGCAAGCGGGGGGAGTTTGGGGCCACTGCACAGCTCCTGCAGGGCTCACAACGCTCTTCTTCCCACCACTTCCCACCGCACCACCGAGATGCAGGTCTCAAAAGCACTGGCTGCTGGACGTTTGCCACAGCAGGATGTCGGTCCCTGCCATAAAGGTAAAGACCAGGGCTGCTGTGTCTGGCGAGTTACCACCAAACCTCTGTGGGCCTCACAGCGGGGAGGGATGGGACTTTCCTCATGGCACCAGATGGACAGAGAGTCAGTAGATGGAACCAACTGAACCTGAGAACGCTAACCAGCAGACAACTGCTCCTGGAGAGCTGTTCAGGGGGGTTGAAGGGAACTTTATCATTTGCTACAGAATCTCAGTCCTTTACTTCTTGGGGGTGGGTAAGGTGGTACTGGAATTGAACCCAGGACTTTCACACTGAGTGACAGCCCTTTTTATATTTTTTTCAAGAGGGGGTCTTGCTAAGTCGCTAAGTTATCCAGCCTGTGTTTGAATTCAAGATCCTCGTCCCTCAGCTTCCTAATGTGCCAGGACAGGGCCCGAGCAGGCAGCGGCCGCCAGACCCCCTTCTCCGATCCCTCCCCAGGGCACTATCTCAGGCACCGTCTCCAGCAGGAAAGGCTGTGTGTGCCTACATTTCATCTGCACACCATGGAAGGAGAGGTCAAGAAAGAAGTGACAGCACTGAGCAACCTCTTGAAGAAGACCCCAAACCGACCAAGTCGTGAGCCTCCCAGGAGACCTGTACTGGGTGGGGGTGACAGGAACAGATACAAAGAAAATTAAACAGTGGTTATTTCTGGATGGAACAACTGTATCTTTCTTATCCTCCCAAATTTTCTATAATAGGCAGAAAAACAGATCCAGAAGGATGAGAAAGTGTGTGCTGCGGTGCATGTCTGCAGTCTCAGGAACTTAGGAGGCTGAGGCAGGAATGCCTGAGACCAAGAATCTGAAGCCAGCCTGGCATCACAACAAAAACTCATCTCCAGGGCCGGAGGGTTAGCTCAGTGGTTCCGGCGCCTGCCTTGCAAGCGCAAGGACCTGAGTTCGATCCCCAGTTACCACATATAATGCTGAGCGTGGTGGCTCACGCCTGTAATCCCAGCACTCGGGAGGCAGAGACAGGAGGATTGCTGAGTTCGCGGCGGCTTGCCTGGGCACCATAGTGAGCTCAGGGCCAGCCTGAACTACAAAGCGAGACCCTGTCTCCAAAAAAGCAAAAAAAAAAAAAAAACTCATCTCCAAAGCAAAAAAGCAATGAGAGAACAAGAGAATACACACAAATGCCAGGGAAAACAATGCTCTCCAAAGGGTGTTAAGATGTCAGGGCAGAAGAAAATGTTCTTTGGTTCAACTTATGATAAATACTTCAATTGACAATACCAGAGAAGAAATCAAGGGAGAAAAAAAACCAGAGAAGGAATTCCTGTAGAACATGAGCTAAGTTCTGGGATGGTTAATCTGACATATCTGATGAACAGGAAGGACACACCTGTGAAAAGTCACACAGAAATATAAAACACACACCCTGGACTGAGAATCAACACGGCTGAGCTTCCACAATCAAGTCCAGTTCCAGACTGCACAGTTTACGCAAGTCCTTTCTGCTGTCTGCCATGTGTGTTCCAGGCCTAATACATGCAATTCTGACTTCGGCAGAGAAGGAACCGACGACGTCCTCCAGTATGGGGTGGAGACCCACGTGGAGACTCACGCGCGAGCAGAGAGGCAGCCTCACCCCTGGGCACCGTGCCAGCCCCTGGCCGACTTACCTCTGCTAACTGGGCCTTGTTGAAGCCCGGTCTGGTCTGCAGCTTGTAGTGCCGCTTGTAGCGCCGCAGCGTGTTCACCTGCAGCTGGAACAGGTCGACCTGGGGAACGGAGAAGACACGGGTTATCTCCCCTGGGCAGCTGGGACTCAATGAGAGCCATGTGCCCGGCATGCCC
Organism: Thryonomys swinderianus; assembly: GCA_004025085.1. Lineage (NCBI taxonomy): Eukaryota > Metazoa > Chordata > Mammalia > Rodentia > Thryonomyidae > Thryonomys > Thryonomys swinderianus. The sequence continues at coordinate 59,217 of PVIC010001465.1, read as the reverse complement.
TAGAGGGGCACAGATGGGGCAGCTATGAACGGGGCTCAGGCACTGTCCGTGGAAGGCTGGCGACTGCAAGGAGGACAAGACCCACAGTGGGAGTGTTCTGGGCAGATCCCAGAGGCTTCAGAGAAGGTGAAGCCAGAGTGGAGGAGCAGCAGGGTCGTGATGGCAGTAAGGAAAGGAAGGGGCAAGGGAGCTGACCGTGGGCAGAGACCGGGGGTGGGTGAGCCGGGGCCAGCGGCCACCAGGAGAAAACATAACTCCAGGTACCATGTCTTGAGAGGCAGACGGTGCCCCGCCAGGTGATACAGGAAGGCAGAACTGGTGGAGGGAGCTGGGATGGGGCGAGGAGGATGGTGGCAAAGACACAGGCCAGAAACTCCGGAGGGTGCCTGCCAGGAGTAGGCAGGAGGTGGGCGTGAAGGACAGCGAGGAGACACAATGCCCATGCAGTTCTTCCCTTCGCTAGGCCTCGGGGCTAGACTCTGTAAGAAGCCTCCAGTGAAAGCTACGTAGCAAATGTGCTGACTGGTAATAAGGATGGTGTCTGCGGATGACTGGCTGATGGAAAGGAAGGGACCCCACTTTCCTTTCCTAACACAGGAAGAGGAAAGCCACAGGCAGGCAACAGCGAAGGCCCAGAAGCTGGCTGCCTTTACCTGCCTCTAAGAGGTATTCGTGCTTCAGGTAGGGGAAGCACACTTAAAAACAAAATCAGTGATCAGTATGAGGGACCAAAGTCTGTCACTTGTTTCAAAACATCCCTTAAAAGCTCCCATTTTTGGTGAAAGGCATTTAGAAGCCACGTACATCTTGACAGAGCAATAATGCTACAGGCAACAGGCAGATACTGCATACTAAGGCTGGAAAAGGGATCCCGGGCTGGGCAGAAGGAACGGGCCTGGTGTCAAAGGTTTCCTCACACCAGCAGACAAAAGCCCGCCCACTCTTTCTGTTCCTACACTAACTGTCATTTTCACTCTGAGGGAACAGGTGGTTGCTCTATGAAATATTCACGTATAAATATTCAGTGTACACTATAAACAGTTCTTTGGCTGAGTGTTAACTGAAAATAATTTAGATAGGAAGAAATCCAGAGTTTCTTCCCTCAGCCTCACTTGATGGGTCCGGGCACCTACATGAAAGGCAGCTTCCAGGGAGAAGCAGAGACCTCGTGGTCGAGGGCAGTGGTCCTGATCTTGGGGTGGTCTTGCCCCTCTGGTACATGTGGCAATGTTGGAATGGAGAAATCAGAGCTGCTGAGACTGGTGACTTGCACTGGAGAGCAATGAAGACTGCCCCACATGCACCTCTAAGTTTTAAGGCAAAGACAAGGTTTAAAAGGATGGACTTTCTCCTCATCCTAACACACATCAGAGGCTTTTTGAGTAAAGGAGGTGTGGTCTACCGGAAAGCACGTTAGCAGAGCCCCCAACTATAATGTGACCCTGAGTCACTGAGCCTGTCTACAAGTGTCCAAGCAGCCAGGGTAGGTGACATTTAGCCCTCACAGTCAACCAGAGTCAAATTGACTGGAATTCTAGGATTTGTTTTTCAAATAAACCACAGCCAAACAAAGGGACAAAAATTACTTTTCAGTGCAATAAGCAGACCAGGCAGGAAGATCAGATTAGTGTCCTCTTTTCCATCTCTGTCTGGCTGAATTTTTTGGCCTTTACCTCAGGAATGTCAGTGTCGTGCTCAGGAGAATCTCCACCATCATCACTTGTCTTCCTCTTCCTTTTATTTCGGACACTCTGAATGAAATTTTTGTGGAAGTCGCAGATGTACAGGTGCCTTACCTGATAAGGGAAGGAACTGAAGTCAGAGTTGCCAGTTGCATGGGGCAAACTATGGGGCTTTTTCTCTCTCAGCAAGGTATTAAAGACACATAGGAAAAACATAATGGAGACGTTTCCAGAAGCTGACCACCAGGCCACAAAGTAAGTAGCACACAAATAAGAGTTGGGGACACAGCGGGGTGGTAAAGGCTTGGCCAGCATGTCCAAGGCCCTGGCTTTAGTTCCTAGCCCTCCCGTCACCACCGCTGCCATCACAACAAAGCCTGGAAGGCTGAGGCAGGAGGACTGCACGTATATGACTAGCCCAGGTAACTTGGTGACTTAAGGAGACCCTGTAGCAAAAAAAAAAAAAAAAAAAAAAAAAAAAAAAAAGACAGGAAGGGCTGGGGAATGTGACTCAGTGTAAGGGTCCTGGGTCAAATCCCTACTACAGCCGAAGAAACCAAAACCAAAACAGAAGAAAATACGCAAAGAAAACTTTAAGGCCACAGTGTGCCACAGACTGAGTTATTATGGAAAGGTAAAGACAGATGGCATGGCCAGGGCAGAGGAGAAGATGCCACAGCAGAGACAGTCAGAATGTGGCAAGGCACATGCCCAGTGGCACAGCCAAGCCTGAGTGACCCCGAGGAGCAGGAGAGGAGGGTGACACTGAGGAGGCCCACGGTGCAGTGCTGGTTGAGTGGCAGCTACTGACCACATAGAAGTGGACGGAGAAACTGAGCACACGGACAGTATGGACATCCTTGAGCAAGACAGAGCACCCCGTTCTACACAGACAGACGGATGGACGATAGGTACTACTGTAACTCTGAAGAAACGATTTCTGGGCAGCTGTGCAATTCCTGCACTGCCTCACATCTGATCCACAAAGAGAAGTGGAAAATTCTCACAGTGGAAACACATGAGAAAAGGTTGGTATTACTGCTGATCTTAAACAGGCTGAAGGATATTAGTAAGTAAGGTGCCAACAACAGCTAAGATGTGAATAGTATGTTTTTATTTAGGAGTGGAAGTGCCCTGGCTGCCGGAGGAGCGCTTCAAAGCCCTCCCAGGAACCAAATGCCTGTGTGAGTGGCTTGCAGTTGCTGATACTGAAACAGATGTTGCACAAATGTTCTGAACTTGAGTCTATTCCTTAAATCCCTAAAGATGAAAGTAGGCTGACAGGAAATCAGCAACGATTAATTTAGGCCTTTTTATGAAGAAAAGAAATGAAAAGTGTTATTCGGATGAGTTATTGCTTTTGTGTGGTTGGATTATCGAGTCTTGCGTAGTTTCACATCTACTGTGATGGTGTCTTCCAGGCATCAGGAAAGGCAGATGCATCAAAACAGGAAAGTGACAAACATGGTCGAACAACGGGCACAGGGGTCCTTCCTAAAGCCTCCTGGCCTGGGAGATCACAGGTCTTGACACTAGGATAAGGAAATGCTGGCTGGAAGAGAACTTACAATCCCTACCACAACCTCTCTGGCTTTTCCTAGAGGGGTAAACTGAGGTCACCCAAAATGGAGAAACAGTCTTGCCAAGGTCATCCAGGTCTTCAGAGCCCAGATACATGTTCCTTCCTAACCCAGTATTTCCCTTTACACCATTCTCTCTTTTTTTAACTTAACAACTTTTTATTGGTACATATCTGTAGTACGTGATTAGATTCATGGTGGCAAGGTGGTTCAGGTACATAAGACATCTTAAGTCTCTGTATGTCCCCTTCTATTCCTTTGTATTATTCTCAACTTCTGCTTTTCTCTAGAGGGAAAAAAGCAAGAATATGTCAATTGGAGAATATTTGCAAGGATGTTAAATCTTAAAAAAAAAATCGCAGACCACTGCTGCTATGTAAAATGAGTTGAATAACCTGACTTGGGCTTTTGGTGTTGTTATTTTAAAAAGTTCTTTGCTATATCTTTTTACAAGAGATACTGTCACTGTATCTCTGTAACCATTTTCCCCTCCATACTGGTTTTCTGCAAGTCAGAGCTCAGGGTCCTTTGGGGGTGGAGTGGGGAGCAGGAGAGCCAGAGCAACAGCACTTCTGTTGTTTTCCTGTTTCATTTTCAGCAACAGCTAAAAATTCTTGTATCACAGTAGTTACCTGGAAGTGAATCCTTGCCCAACCCTGTGACAACAAAATAGAATTCCTTTCAGGAATAATGACCCCACCACACCACCTTGAAACAAATGGTGGGTGAGTTTACCTTCAAACTCTACCTCTATCGCAGCACTACACCTGGGGTAAACCAGGCCAGCCTGGGCTGGACAGCGTGTGTAAAATGACCAACAGAGCTCAACTCTGGCCTTCCAGCAGAGTCACGGCGACTCAGGGCCTCTGCTAGAGCAGCAAAAACCATTCAGGTGTGAGGGGGACCCAAGGGTGTAAAGGTACTGGAACACGTAACGGGCTCAGCAGAGGCTACTAACAACCTACACAGAAGCACACACCGGTTCCTGGTGGGTCTGGACCGCTAACCCGGAACTGGGCATCATTTCAACATGATAGCTCCTGATGAATTCTGTTCATTCACTGACTATCGAGATTTGCAGCAAGAACCCCATTAGCTCATCCACCATCTTTTAAAAACAGCAACTTTCAATGCAAGAGCTGCATATCTACTCAAGTGCTTAACTTTAGATAAAAGTGAGGGTAGGAGGGAAAAGCCTGGAAGAACGGTTAAAATTTATTAAAGTTTAATGAAGGCTTATACATCAGGCCCCACCTTCCTCTTGCGGGGGCTCACTTTCCACTGCAGGATAAGAAGTGGAAAAGTGAGTTTCCTTTCAGTTTAAGAAGCAAGCTCTCATTTCCCCCAAATGTCCAGGCATTTTGGACCGAAAAGAAAATGGACAGTAACTAAGTGCCCAGCCTACCCGAATAGTAAATATCCCTCAATTCATTTCCACTTCCTACCTGTGAAGCAGCACATAAGGCATGCAGCAACAAATGTCAGGCTCCCAAGTTCTTAATTGGTTGACAATAGGCACATCTTTAGAATTGTTACCCAGAAGCGGTGAAACCACACAGCAAAAATCTATAATTAGGTGCAAAGCACAGGGCAATCCCATACAAATTTAAATCTCCACCTCCGCATTTCCAAAGATGCCACCCTTCAGAAAGCTGGGTTTCTTCGCCTTCCAGCCACTTCGACTACAAGAGCCATCTCCCAGGATGTGGCCTTATTTCTGCCACATCCTAGAAAAACTCATTCCCACAGCTGCCGGCGGCGAAGACAGCTCAGCGGCGCTCTGCAGAAACCGCGTCTGCGGACACCAGGAAGCGCTGTCACCTCTCCCTGTCCGCAGGAGTAACAGGATTCCGAGGAGGAGGCCGGTCCCTTCACCGCCCCTGCCCAGTCCTTGCTCCTTCGTGGGCCGACAAAACTAACCCACCTCGCGCTGCTCTAGTATCTAAACCAAGAAACCAAGCCAGAAACTGCCGCCAGGTCTTCCCAGGCAGGAAAGCGTCCTCGAGCCTCCCCACCCCGCCCCCCGGATCCGGGCGGAATCGCCCAGCACCGCCGCGCTCCAGCGGCCTTTAAGATCCCGACTCCAACTCTCGGCTTCTGCAGCGAAGGGGCGGCGAGGCCCAGGGCGGGAGTCCGACCGCAGCCCGGGGACGCTCGCGGGGCCCAGCCGCGGGCACTCACGCTCTTGTCGATGTCCAGCTTGAGTTTCTTTTGCGAGATGCTCTTCTGGACCCTCTTGCTGAAGGAGGCGTTGCCCGCGGGCCGGACGCAGCGCTCGCCGTCCTCGATGAGGCAGCAGCTCTGGCCGTAGCCCGGCGCGGCGGCGGGGGCTGCGGGGGGCCCTTCCCGGCTGTCCTCCTCGGTGCTGAAGCCGTTCATCTCCCCGCGCCGGGCCGGCCCCGCCGGGGCAGGGCCCCCTGCACGCCGCTCGGCGGCCGCGCTCCCCGCCGGGCAGGGCGCCGAGGGCCCGCGCCCGAGCGTCCCGGAGCCCGGCCGCCCCGCGCCGCCGCCGCGCCCCCGCCCGCCTGCCCGCTCCGGGCCCGGGGGTCAGCTCCCGCGGCGCGCAGGGCCCCGCCGGGGGTCAGCGGAGGCGCCCTCGGCCGGGCGCCCGGAACCGTGCCCCAGCGGCGGCGGCGGCAGGGAGTGCGTCCCGGGAAATGGCTGCTCCCCGGGGACTCCGGGCCGGGCCGCCCGGAGTGCCGAGGCCCCCGCCGGCTCCCGCCTTCTTTCTGTTGCGGAGCAAACTCGCTGCCCGGCAGGTCCCCCGAGGTGGCGCGGCCTCCTTGCGCGGGGCCCGGCCTCGAACCCGCGGTACCCGGGCCCCGCGGCGCGACCAGCCCGCTCCACCCCTGCAGCCGCTTGGGCTGCACCCCGAGTCCCGCGGCAGCCCCAGGGCCGCCCGGCCGCCGCCCGCCCAACGCGCCGCACCACAACAGTTCGCTCCCCCGCCCTCTACGAGCAGCGGAAGTTCCGCCTCCGCGCCACCATTGGCCTTATTTGCGCGATAGGCGGGGTCTCCGTTGCCGCTAGCGCGTCCTATTGGACTGCACCACCGCCAATCTCCGGTGCCAGGCTACTTCCTGGACTCTGCTGGGATGGGCTCAAAGTAGAGAAAGTGGAAGAGGGAAGAGTTACCCTGGCGAGGGAAAGGAACCGGGCCTCAGACTCCCTGGCTCCAGGGAGGGACGGTGACCTGGGACCTGGCTGGATGCAGGGACACACTCTGGCAGCTGAGGAGCACGATGGCGGGCGGGCTGAAGCACAGACGAGGGCGGGGGCGCAGGGGGACAGACCTGGGGGAGGGGCGTGTGACGGGGACCTCGGGTCCGAGGCTTGTTCGCCCAAGGGGCCGGCGAGCAAACGGAAGGGCCAGGGCCGGACCACCCGCAGACCGATGGAGGGAGAATTGGTGGATCCGGAGAGAAAGCCATGCAGGGCGGGAAGGACCGAGGGACGGTCGTCTACCGATGCGTGAGAGGTGCGGAGGTTGTGGAGGGCGCGACTGATTGCAGAGGTGCTGGGGTGCTAACTAAGGTGGTGGAGACTCCTGGCCAGGGCTGCGACCGGCCAGGACAGCGCAGACCGGACGGAAAAGGGAATACAGGCTGGAAGACCCCGCAGGGGCTCGGGCCACCCTCGGTCGGGGAGACAGGACCGGTGAGCCGCAGGGATGAGCGGCTGCAGGGAAGGCGCAGGACAGCCGGGTGGAGACCCAGGGCCAGTCTTCCGGATGGAGACCAACTGGCGACTCGGGCCCTCCCTGAGTAATAAACGGGTGTTTCTGCGTCAGGCCTCCAGGCCACCCTCAGGGGACTGCGCCCAGCTAAGCCCTTGCGCTGGGAGTTGAAAGCCTAGGGCGCCTTCCCACCCTGCCAGGACAGGACCAAGGGGATCCGGTGCCCAAGCCACCCCACAGCTTCGGTTCCGAAGAGCAAATGGGACTAAGAGCTGTGCAGTCAGGACCTTAGGGTTTGGGGGTGAGGTCCTGGGTGGGCACCCACGTTGCTGTTTGGCAGAAATAGAGGTCATGGAAGGAACTTCTGTTTTGTGACCTGTTTAAAAAGGGATGAGATTACTAAGATCAATAAGAATGAAAATGGGGAAAAGGGATTTAGATGAGGGAGGGAGGCTGAAGGAAGGGGAAGGGCACTAAAAAAAAAGCCATTCAGCATTATTATGAATATGTACGCACTCCCCAAGATGATTGTAAACCGCATGTATTACACACAGGTACTGATAAATAACAGTTAAAAAAAGGGGAAAGCTACCAGTTTTCATGTTTAGAAGCAGCTGTCCAGTGGCCTAGATCCATGTATACCACCTCACCTACCAATGTCACACATGGGACAGCTGTCTTAGGAAATAAGCCTCCCGGAGAAAGTCTTAGCCATGTGATTATTAGGGGAGTATTGAAGAAGTATGCAGAAAAATAGAATCTGTAAGTTCCAAAAGGAAAGTTGTTAAGTGGACATCTGGCATCACATCACACCCAGCTATAAACCCTTCCATGGATTATTCAGGATTGGATTTAAGAATGAGACCACATTTAATGTAGTCATTGTATACATTGTATACATTGTACATCATTGTATATACACACACACACAATTCAGTACCACCAGAGTTGAATTGGAGAAATGTTGTTTTATGTTAAATAAAAAATTCATGGTACAGAATTGCACTTGGGGTATGATGTATGTGCAGCCATATTTTTGTGTGTAACCCGGGATCAAACTTAGAACTTGCACTTGCCAGTATCACTGAGCTACATCCCCAGACATGCAGCCATTTTTTTTTTTTTTAAAGACAGGATCTTGCTTTGTAGTTTAGGCTGGCCCTGAGCTCACTATGTAGCCCAGATGAGCCTCGAACTCAGCAATCCTCCTATCTCTGCCTCCCGAGTGCTGGGATTACAGGCGTGAGCCACCACACCCAGCACTGTGGTATTGATGGTTGGTGGGCCTGAGTCACCATGCCCAGCATTGTATGTGATTACTGGGGATCAAACTCAAGACTTTGTGCTTGTGAGGCAGGCATCAGAACCACTGAGCTAAATCTCTGGCCCAGCCATATATTTTTTTAAAAAAAGAAAATGATATCTGAGCTGGGTGTGGGGGTATATGCCTGTAATGCCAGCATTGAGGAGGCTGATGCAGGAGAATCACTTTGAGGTTGAGGCCAGTCTGGGCTACACTTTGAGTTCAAGGCCAAGAGGAAGTACATGGAGAGACCCTGTTTCAAAAACAAAACAAAAACCCCAAAATGCTATTTGTGCATAAGATACACCAAAGTACTAATGGTGGCTATTCTGGAGTAATAGGAATATTGTTGGTATTTTTTCTTTTTCTACCTTTGCATTTTTCCTAATAGGCTTTTTTTTTCTTTTATGATAGAAAAAGGGAATAATGCACACTTTTTTTTTTTTTTGGACTGGGTCTTCCTATGCAATTCAGGCTGGCCTTGAATTTACAATATAGCTCCAACTTGCTGTGAGCCTCCTGCCTCAACCTCCCAAGGTCTGGGATTACAAGCATGCTATGCTCAGCCAAAAAGTAAATTATTGAACACACACATTTTATATATATATATATATATATATATATATATATATATATATATATATATATATATTTTTTTTTTTTTTTTTATATTTACACACACACAAAGTGCAAAGTTGGCCACAGAAAGAAGATGAAACAATCTTTGGTCTAAAAGAATACTTTCTAGCAGGAGAGTTCAGATGTATACACAGAAAACAGGTGGGTATTTGTGGAAGGCAGAATGTGATGGTTCCAAAGTTTAGTGGCATAGATAAAAGCTCTACTTTTCTCAACATATACCTTGAGCTCAGATATTTTTGAAAAGAGTATTTACATTCAGTGCAGGCTATTTCTGTCCGCACAGCCCTTGGGCCGTCTGCTTTCGCCAGCTGCAGTACCAGAACCTTCTTGGAGCCTCTATTGCAGCTCTCCCTGTGTGCTTCATGGTTCCTTTCCTTTCTATTAGGCGAGCTCTTCTTTGCCCACATTGCTGTGGGGTTTCTTTTCCTTAAGACCCACACTGAGGCTCCTGGCCTTTGTGTTTTGCACTGTCTGTGTGAGGGCCTCGGGATCTCTTTGTGGCCAGTTTTATAGTGGTGTTATTTTTTTTCCCAAGGACTGCTTCCTCACACACTTTCCCAGTGGGAGGTACTTCTCACAGTTGCTGTTTGGAACATTTATTTCTGTTGGTACCTGTTTGCAATGCCTGACTGTTACATTCATCCAGGGGAGTTCTTTCAATGGCTGTGCCGCACTCCGCGTGCTATATTTGGGATGTGATAGCGCTTAAGGCTGTTGGCTTTGCAAGAAGCACTAGTGTCAACCTGAGCTCTGTCCCTTACTCGCTGTGGTACACTTGCAAAGTATTCCACTTCTTACACTTGACAAATAAGCAAGGACCGATAAATGCTTACTTAATACAGTGCTGGGAACAGCAGGTTAGTAACTGTTAGCTGTTATTCTGTTTTCATTAGTTGGTATCTTTGGGGGGGGTTCTGTATCAATATTCTTAAATTTTTTCATCCTACAGGATTATTACTTTAGCAGGGTGTCAGAAGTGGAGTTGTGCTCGATACTATAAAGTTTCTGTGGTCCATTGACGAGGCCTCCCTCCGCCTCCCATTCATTCTTTCCGTCCTGTCAAACCCCAGTGGATAAGCTGTTCCCCACAAGCCTTATGGGGTCGGGTCGGACACCTCTTCCAAGTGATTGTGTTCTGCTGTCTCCTCCATTCTGTTTCCCAGCGTATTTCTGGCCCCGGCCACGTGCTTGGTATCTGTTGAATTTGTGGGCTGATGGGTGGGAGTGAGCCGAAGCAGCGGTCAGAGCACTGGTCTGGCTCTAGCCTTGCTTCTACTCAGGCTGTGCTAGGATCCCGGTTCTGCCACCTACTGGCCTGACTTCCCTCAACTGTAAAATGGGCTTGACTGTAACCTGTTAGGGTTGTTGTGAAGATTACCTGTTATAGATCTAAACCACTCATGCCTGGCACGTATTAGGTGCTCAATAAGCAGTAGTTATTATTATTGGCTAAATTAGTTGTCATTAGGTTTGACAAGTGACAAAAAAATCCAAAATACGCTTACATTTCTCTTAACCTTTAAGAATTCTACAGGTGATATTACAACTTAGATTTAGATGTTTTCCCAAAACTTCACACACTCGCAGGTGGGGCTTTGGCCATGACTGAATCATGAGTGTGCAGTACTGGGTTAGTCAGGACGTTTTACAGCTGGGTGTGATGTTGGCAGTGAAGCCTGGGGGAGGAGGTGGGTCACTGCGGGCATGGTCTGGAGACGAGGTATGTCTCCTTTTCCTACCTTGACTCCTGCTTTCTCTTGTCCCACTGTGAACTCTTCTTTGGAGCCAGCCAGCTAGGGACTGAACCCTCTGCACACTACAGGCCAGAATAAATCTCTTTTTCCTTCACCCAGGTGGCTTTTTTGTCCTAGCAACAAGGAAGTAACTAAGACGGGTGATTAGATGGTTTTGCTCCTCTTGTGTCACCCTCCACACAGGACTTCTGTTCCTGGAATACTGGAGTGGCCTGGATGGCTGCCAGAACTCCATCTATTTGGGGCACACCATCCAGAAGAAAGGGAGGTACAGGATGGGTTTGCCCCTACTTTTTAAGGACACTTCCTACAAGTTGTGGGTAGACCTACTTCCTCTGCGGCCCACAATTTGGCCCTGTCTAATAGCGAAGGGCTTTTATTCCTGGTGGCTGTGTGCTCAGGTGAAAATGGGGGTTCCGTTATCAGGGTAGAAAGGTGGTATGTGGGGCCACAGCTCAGTGCTGCTGGCATGTGGCTGACAAGTGCTAGGTCCCAGGTTTGATCCCCCAGTACCAGGTATCACAACACGAGTCATGGTGTGACCGACTCACTTTCTTTTATGAATGTATTTTCTTATCTCCACATCTTGCTTGCAATGCTCTTTGACTCACTGGATGTTAAACTTAGAAAAGACCTTAGGAGCCCAGTCCCGTCTGAGCCTGTGGGAGGTGAGTCTGGCAGGGCTGGGTGGCAAGTCCAAGCCCACACAAGGTCAGTGGCTGTTATGACTAAGAAGCACCGGACAGCCCTGTCCTGCTGGGATTATCGGCAGTGTCCCTTGCCTCTTAAAATGAGGAACCAACAAGTGTCACACGTGTTCTGCTTGGTGCGGGATGGTCCACTCATCTACCCCAGGCGAGGCCCTGGCCTCCACGCCCTGGTCTTGGCCACCCTGTTGTTTCCCCCACTGCACTGGCGAGCAGGGCACTGGATACAATAGACTGGTTGGCATTATCTGTCGTCAGGGAAAATTTCTGGCCTCTTTGTTGGAGGAGTAACTGCAACTCCAGGAGGACAACATAAATGAACATTCTCATATTGAAAAAAATGGATGTAGTGTAGGCGCTTCTATGCTTTTTGTTCTACTTTGTGGAGGATTTAAGGTTCTGGAAATGGTCAAGAGAACCTGATTTGCTACATTGTAAGTTTAGGTCATTAATTACAACAGTTGCACAAATGCTTACAATAGTTTGCTTTTTTGATTTGTAAGTCTCTCCTGTTGCACACTTAGGATATTTGATAAAGTCAAGCGAGTTAAATTTGTAATTCTAGTTTGAAATGTCTACAGAAATTTGATTACTTAAGGCATTAAGTCTATTACATGTTTAAAGATGATTAAGTCGACTAAACTTAATTCAATAGTAGTCAAAGAACAAGTGAAATTGTAGTTCTCATCTTCAATGAAAAGTTATTGTATTTAAAATGAAATCACAAAAAACTGGAAGCAGTGGTGCCCACCTGAAACCCAGTCCTCCTGGCAGAGGGAAAGGAGGTGGGAAAAGTGCAGGGCTGAAGAAGCATGTGAAGAAATGTTCAACATCACTAGTCATTCGAGAGATGCAGATGGAAACAACACTGAGATTTCATCTCACTGCACAAAGAATGGCTGCTGTTGCAAAATAAACCAGCAATAAATGCTGGAGAGGCTGCAAGGAGAAAGGAACCCTTCTCCACTGTTGGTGGGATTGTAGACATGTCCAATGATTGCGGAGATCAGTGTGGAGACTCCTCAGAAAACTAGGATTGGAGGTCCAGTTTGACCCTGCTATTCCCCTGCTAGGAATATACTCAAAGGAATTTAAAAAATCATTTTGGAAAGACCCTTGTTCATAGCAGCTCAGTTCGTGATAGCCCAATCTTGGAAACAACCCAGATGCCCATCAACTGGAGACTGGATAAGTGAGATGTGTTTTTTTTAGAAAATGGAGTATTACTCTGCCATAAAGAATGACGTTCATTTATTTATGTGCACATGGATACACCTTGAGGACACAGTAATCGAAATAAATAGATCACACATATGCAAATATTTTTTATCTAGTATGAGAACCTGTAGATGTAAATGAGTTTTAGAATGTATAATAGATTTTGTAAAATAGGAAATAGTCAAAGGGAATGTGGTGGGGGAATGTAATGAGGGGAAAAAGTAAATATGATTTGGAAAGAAAAAGAAATAGCATGTGTATAAAGGGTGGTGGGTTCTGAGTGGGTAGTGAAATGACTAAAAATGAGAATTAACTTCTGTTATGTACTGGTACAAATTCCCCAATGTTGAGTGTGATTGTGAACTGTATATAAAATGTACCAATAAAGAATTCAATTTAAAAAAAAAGTGCAGGGCTGGAGGTGTCTCCGGATGAAAAGTGCTTTCATTTGCTCTGCACGTGTGAGGCCATGGGCTCAACGCAGTATAGAGAGGGAGAGAGAGAGACAGAGAGACAGGTGCATGCGCTCAGGGTGGAGAAAAGATTTCTCTTTCAACTCCTTTAATAGACACAGAATCTGACCTGCTTTGTTTCCCTGAGTCTGTTGGCGCACAGTCCTGAAGCACACAGGCCTCCGAACAGGTTGGTCGCTACCCCGCCCTACCCAGCGAGTGTCCACGCAGACCTGACTCTGGCGCCCATATCCTTCTGGCGGCTTCCCTGCTTGTGCTGTGTCACCACGCTGCAGCCTTGTTACTTGTCAAGTTTCTGGGGCATGCCAAGAGCCTCCCTGTCTCAGCGTCTTTGTCTCTGCACTTTCCTTTGCCTGAAATGCTCTTCTGTTCCTCCCATGGCCGGCTCCCTTCTTCTGGTTTTGATTATATGTCACTTCGTAGGTTCTTCCCTAATGAAAAAGGAGTTGGTCTTCCTCGTCTCTGCTCACTGAAACTATTCTTTATCCATCTAGTTTTTTGTTTTTGTACTGGGGAACCAGGAAGCATCACGTGTGTTCTGCTTGGTGTGGGATGGTCCACTCGTCTACCCTGGGCGTGGAGGCCCTTTCCCCTTTGCAATGAGCTACCACCCCCAACCCTTTTTATTTAAAACAATTTTTTGACAAATGGTGTCACTAAATTGCTCAGTCAGAATTTAAACTTGTAATCCTTCTGCTTCAGCCTCCCCTGTGCTGAGGTCACAGGTGTGGGCGGTATCTCTTCTTATCAGTGTTTCTGAGCATGCAGCTCCCCTATTCATCTTTAACTGCGTGACTGTGTCTCCATTAGAAGAATACATGCTCCAGGAAGGCAGGAACTGTGTTATCCCAGTGCAGAGAACACTACTTCTGCAGTTCTGGTGCTGACAGCAAGTAGTTTTTCCAGTAATTTAAATATACCTATCTATAGCAAGATGTCTATTAGGTAAAAAAATTTATGTATGAAACAGCACACAGCATGTGATTCCATTTGTATTTCTTAAAAAGTTAAACATGTTTAGAGCTACAGGAGAAATCAGTAACTGTGGCTGTCTCTGGGTGGGGCCTGCTGGGTGAGTGAGTAGAGAGCCGAGGCTTTGAAGTGTCCCCAGAGGGCCCTGGTTGAGAGGTGCTGGCAACTTTAAGAGGGGAGGCCAAGTAGGAAGGGGACACATGTTGGAACCTTCCTCCTCTGGTTCCCCTCTATTCCCCAGTGTCCCTGAAGTTAGCATTTGACACCATGATGTACCATCGTCAAAATGACAGGACCAGACAACTGCGGTCTGCGATCTCTGAAACTCTCAGCCACAGTAAACCTTTGTTCCTTCAAAGCTACTGCTGTCACGTATTTCGTCACAGCTTTGGAAAGTTGACTAACACAGAAAGGAAGCAGGTGCCATCTTTTGTTTCTATTTAGATTTTTTTTTTTTTACTATGTACCTACCTTTCTTTTACAATAAGAGAAATTCCATCTCCTGGTGGTATTATTTGTAGGTGGGATACAGAGTGCTGCAGCAGTAGGTATAATCTCAGAGAAAGGCAAGCCATTTCTACAGGATATGAACATGTTTACCATATTGTCTTCCTTTTCCTCTAGACCATTTTCTGTTTAGGACTTTCACCTGAAGCAGGCACTTGGCAGGCCAAGGGAGCTGGACCGAGACGCACTTGGTATGATCGCAGTTCTGCTACACACGAGCTATAACAGGCCACCGACAACATGAGATTCAGCCTCTTCACCTAGAACATAACAAGGCTGAGCTTCTCCCGCAGGACTGTTGTGAGGACCAGATGTGGCCACTCGGCCCAACGCTTTGCACTCAGTAAATGCCCACGAAGTGTAGTTGTTCTTTTGCACATTATATATTGATATGCCTCGACTGCCACTGTAGACAGTGTGGTCAAAAATATACCAAGTGCTTGTTTTTTTCAAAAAATTTTTACAGTAAAAGACACATTGTCATTAATCCTCGAAATACTCCCCTTCCACTGTTCCCATTCTTGCCCCCTCTGAGGCGGTTCCAGAAGTCCGTTTTCATGTGTGTCCTCAGTTGTGATGTCAACACCCTTTTGGACTGTGTTGATTCAAAACACTTATCATTCGTGCTCATCCTGACTTCAGAGAAGACTCGGGGGCCCCACAGCACAGCTGTGACGCAGCAGGGGCCCAGGACTTTCGCAGGTGCTCCAGAGTGCTAGGAGTGATGGGACTAGGTGTTCAAAGAACATCGGGGAAGGCATTAATTGCATTGTGTCTGTTACTCTAATACATTTTAAAAAGACAAATACACACTGTAATTTGTGATCAGCCCTTGTGACTACAGATCTCTGTGTCTGGAGGGGGGAACATCGTCGTGATGCAAGGTGCCTGGGTGGGAAACGAAGCCGAGAGTTCAGCTTTTACACAGATGGCCCCAGATATATACGCACAAAATTGCCTGGGAAAGTCCTTGATTTGTATCTTGTTATAAAATGTGTGGAAACACGAGGAACCAACAGATGTGATATGAAGTATTTGTACATTCGCCAAGAGAGCAGGGAGCCCCTAGAAGGAGGGGAACATTCACAATCATGTATTCAGAATATGGACACTCCTGCACTTAAGTGCACACACATCCAGATGGAATCATGTAAGTGGGAAACACTGTAACTGAAAATGCACATACTGTGTCAGCCCTTCTGGACATCTTAGTTTAGCCACATGACGCTGCTGACTGTAGGGTGCTCACTGCGGGCTCTTGCTGCCCAGGCACTGCATATTAGAAGCCTGGGCAAAGATCGAAATTCAAATTCCAGAGTGTAACGTCTCCTGGCTGCATTGCTTCCATGCCATCACAGAACAGAAAAGGCGTGAGTCAAACCCTTGTAAGTTAGGGGTCATGGGATGTAAAGAATTCTCGCCATTCAGTTACAGACAGCCCAGGTATTTCTCCACAAAAGATAAACAAATGCAGTGAACCCATCACTCATCAGGAGAGGGCAATCAAACCACAGTATTGCTTCCCTCCGACTGGGATGGCTACAGTCAGGCAATGTGACCCACGCGAGAAAGCGAAAGCCACCTGCTGAGTCAGTCGCTGGTGGAAATGCAGGACAGTGAGCTCACTTGCAGAACACTGCAGTAGTTCCTCCCACTGCCAACCACTGCGTAAACACCTGGCAGTCCCAGTTTTAGGCGTCTGCTAGAGAACCAAAGCCATATGTCCACATGGACATTTTTTTCTGTGAACACATCATATGAACTGATGAGTTTCATGGTGATATTTCTGCCCATGCATAAGTCATACGTCTGTCAGGCCCACCCTCTGTCCTCTCTCTCACCCTTGCTCTCTCTCCCCCTGTCCCAGGCTCTTTCTAGTCCCTAATACTCCCCCTTTCTATTTTCAGGCCATCTTTTTTATTCCACACATGATAGAACTCATGTGAAACTTGTCTTTCCACGTCTGATTTGCGCAACATAATGACCTCTAGTTCGATCCACTTTTCTGTAAATGACAGGATTTCATTCTGCTCTACAGCTGAATAGCACTCCATGGGGCACATATACCTTATTTTATTTATCCAGTCATTGTTAATGGGCACCTGGGCTGATTCCACTTCTTAACAACTGTGAGAATTGCTGCCATGAACATGTATCTCCTTTGTAGGCTGATTTTATTCCCTTCGGATATATGCTCAGGGGTGGCATGGTTGCATCATATGGTAATTTTACTTTTTGAGAAACCTGCATGCTGTTTTCAATAATGACTGTAATATTTTATAATCCCACCAACAGTCCCTAAAGATTCTTTTTTTCCAATGTCCTTAGCAGCATTTGTCATTTTTTATTTTCTTGCTAATAGCTATTCTCATTGGCAGGAGATACAATCTGTGAGTAGCTTTGCTTTAGTTGGCTCCCTCATGCCCAAAGATGTGAGCACTTTTTTATATATGTACTGGCCACTTCCAACACTTACATACATGAATGCTAATAGTGGCATGATGCATACTATACTAGCCAAGCCCTGAAAACAATTCAAAGGTCCTCAACTGATAAGGGATAAAGAAAATGCCGTATATTCAGACAATGCAACATTAGTTAGCAATAAAAAGGAATGAAGTATTAAAACTTGTAACAGATGAACCCTGAAAATATTATGCTAAATTGATACAGTCAAGCACAAAATACTACCAGTCTGTACGACTTCACTTATATAAAGTATGCACAGAAGGCAGATCCAAACTGACAGGATGTATGTTAGCAGCTGCAGGAGCCGAAGGATGGGGAATGCTGGCGGAGGAGGCCTGGCTGGGCAGAAGCTTCCTGGACACAAACACTGGGGAGCTGGACAGAGGCGATGGCTGCACAGTGTGGTGAATGGACTCAGTGTTGACTTACAGATTTTTTTTTTTTGAGACAGGGTCTCACTTTGTAGTTCAGGCTGGCCCTGAGCTCACTATGTAGCCCAGGCAAGCCTTGAACTCAGCAATCCTCCTGCCTCTGCCTCCTGAGTGCTGGGATAACAGGTGTGAGCCACCATGTCAGGCACTGTGGTGTGTGGTACTGATTGCTGGTGGGGGTGAGTCACCAGGCCCAGTATTATTGTATGTGGTTTCCAGGGATTGAACCAGGGACCTTGTGCTTGCTAGGCAGGGGCTGGAACCACTGAGCTAAATTTCCTGCCCTTGACTTAAAGATTTTAAGGGCGTACATTATGTAGGATGTGAATTATATCTTAAAAAGGTGTTTACAGGTGGTGGCTCACACCTGTAATCCCAGCACTCAGGAGGCAGAGGCAGGAGGATTGCTGAGTTCGAGGCTTGCCTGGACTAACTACATAGTGAGCTCAGAGCCAGCCTGAACTACAAAGTGAGACCCTGTCTCAAAAAAAAAAAAAAAAAGGTGTTTACAAGGATCATACATCTCATTTACTCTTGCTAGAAAGAAGTCATGAGATTTGTTGAAAGGGATCAATTTTTAGCCTCTACCAGATGTTCTTAAATGTTGTTTCTTGCTGTTTCTTTGATTTGTCAAGGGAAGGAATCAAAGTGGAGCTACATTAAGGAAGATAGCAAGCATATCACTGAAAAGTTTGTCTAAAAATGCAGATATAAATGCAGGAAATGTTAGATGGATCTTTACAAGGAGGTGCCTTTGTTTACAGAATGAATTTGTTGTGTGCCCTATGTACTTTGGACATTAGTCACATTTTCAGAATTCAATTGTGTCTCTAAGTAGGAGCTGTGTGTGATGTCATGAGGAAGGCACACAGCCTCCTGCCCTCTCTGCTTCCCAGTTCTTTTCTGTTAGGGGTTTTTGCTTTACATGTAATAACTGTGCATGGTAATGGGACTCAGCGTGGCATTTCCACACATGCACACAGTGCATGGCAGTCAAATCTACCCTCTCTCTGCACCCCCTGCTCATCGCTGTGATGCCAGGTCACTAAGCAAACTTCTAAGGAATCTATTCAGTGGGCACAGAAAATTCTGACACTCATGAAAAATTTACTAATTTTTGGTTTATAGACCAGTCTTTTGTGAGCATGACCAGTAATAATCAGGCTTTGGAAAATTGTTTTATTTTGGCTGCAGATAGGAACATAATTTGGTCTCTCAGGACCAAAATCCCAGAGTTTAGTTTTAGTTAGGTTTTTCATCAGCAGTTCAATGATTACAGGGAGCCTTCTGCTAAGGGCTGGGGACAAAATGGTAGGTAGTACAGACTTCTTCCTCTCCCAAAGTCATCAAGAATCCTGCTGTTGGGCCGGAGGGTTAGCTCAGTGGTTCCAGCGCCTGCCTCGCAAGCGCAAGGTCCTGAGTTCGATCCCCGGTAACCACATATAATGCTGGGCGTGGAGACACGCCCACCAACAATCAACACCACATACCACAATGCCGGACGTGGTGGCTCACGCCTGTAATCCCAGCACTCGGTAGGCAGAGACAGGAGGATTGCTGAGTTCACGGCGGCTTGCTTGGGTACCATAGTGAGCTCAGGGCCAACCTGAACTACAAAGTGAGACCCTGTCTCAAAAAAAAAAAAAAAAAAAAAAGAATCCCGCTGTTATACTCATTGTTCACAGACTCTGTTGAATCCATTTGTTTGAAACTATATTCAGTGCTCATAGAACCCTTGAGATTGGTTGAGAGTGTATGCAGAATCAGTGAGATTGTGTGTGTGTGTGTTGTTAAAGATAGAATCTAGGGACTTGTGCATATGTGAGGTAAAACTTGACACGTCCAGTAAGTACTCCTAGCTGGGTGAGTTGTTTCTGCTGGTAATAGTTCTCAGGAGGCTGAGGCAGGAGGATCGCTACAAACTTAAGACCAGCAGAACTACATAGTAAGACCCATCTCAGAAAACAAAAATAAAAACAAAAGGCACACTTATAGAATTTTAGGAAGTGAGGCCTTTGGAGATGATTAGCTCCTGAGGGTGGGGCCCTAATGAATGGGATCAGTGACCTTGAAAAGAAAGTCTGAACAGCTGCTTCTTTTTTTCTTCAGATTTGAGGGAGTTACTTCATTGAGTTTTTAAAAGAAGAGCTCCCAGGCTGGGGATTTAGCTCAGTGGTTCCAGCATCTGTCTGGCAAGCACAAAGTCCCTGGTACCACACACCACAATGCTGGGTGTGGTGGCTCACGCATGTAATATCAGCAACACAGGAGGCAGAGGCAGGAGGGTTGCTGTGAGTTTGAACCTTGCCTGAGCTACATAGTGAGCTCAGGGCCAGCCTGAACTACAAAGCGAGATCCTGTCTCAAAAAAGAAAGAAAGAAAGAAAAGAAAAGAGAAGGAAAGAAAGAAAGAAAGAAAGAAAGAAAGAAAGAAAGAAAGAAAGAAAGAAAGAAAGAAAGAAAAAGAAAGGAAGAAAGAAAAGCATGTCTATAGAGAGCAGGTGGGGTGTTGTAGGGTGGATAGGGGAATGGGAAAAAAATGAGAAGTCATGTCACATACTGGTACAAATTCTCAGTTCTGAGTGTGATCGTGATGTGTGTATCAAATGTAATAATGAAGAATTCAAAAAGAATTTAAAAAAAGACAGCTGGGTGACATATTTTGATACATCACCTAGTCCAAGAGACATTTTCCACTGTGGTAGAGCTGTGGGAACTCTGCTTTCCTGGTTCAGCTTTCCTTTGACTACAGTCACGTAGTGTCACCTTTTTAGTTTTCGCTGCTGGTTTTGGTGCAAGGGCTCCAGGCACAGTGCTGGAGGTCCCTGGTGTTCCTGAGCCCGAAGAGGCTGTGTTGTGTCTCACGCGTCAGACAAGCCCTGGTGAATTGCGGGTTCCGGTGTCCCTGGCCGAGAGTTCCACATCCGCGAGTCACCGACAAATACTAAGAAAGGGATTTCTAAACAGAAACGCTCAGGAAACCAGGCGGTGCACTGACTCCTGCTCGGCGAGGTTGTGACCCAGAGCACCAGGGATACAGGCCTGCTCTTCCCAGGGAGCAGCGGCTCGGTGTTCACCTCAGTGTTCAGACAGGACACAACCACCGACCACGGTGACTGAGAGCTCCGACTGTCTGTCAGGATGTCTGTCCCGTGAGCATAGCAGGAAGAGGCTGAGAAGGATGAGGCCAAAGAAGTTTCTCTGTGAGGGTGTGACAGTAAAGGGTAAGAAAATCTCAGAGTGGGGAAGAGGGTTCCCAGAGGCGCTGGGAGGGACGAGAGGGGGCTGGAGGGTCTGAGTTTTCGTCCAGGGCTGGGCCCATCCCCCCAGAGCAGGGTGCCCCACACCCCTCCTGGCCGCCCTACTTGTTTCCATACACGAGTTTGTTAAATGACCACTCTTGGAATGGCAGCTGTGCAGACACCCGCGCAGGGACTTCCCGGAGCTCTGGTCTGTGCTTGCAGGACCTGGCCGGCCGGCCGGGCAGCAGAAGCCCAGCCGTCTGTGCCCGCTGCCCCTGGCAGGAGCTGGCAGAAGATCAGACGCCGCTTCAATCCCAGGTAGCTCAGGAACAAAGGCTGTAGAGTTGCTAAGAAACCTGCCTCTCTGAGGGTTCACCTGCCTTTTGTTTTGTTTTTGTTTCCACGGTCCTGTGAGTGTGAGTGTGAGCCCGCACCTGCCAGCCCTGAACGCAGCCACACTTGAAGGGAGCAACCAGGAGGGCACATGAAGCGCTGGGCTGCAGTAGGCCACGGCCGGGAGAATCAGTCCTCCCAAGGCTGAGGCTGTTGCAAAACGCTGGATACAAGGTGTGCTGAGTGCGCCTCTCCTCGCCTCTTCTGGAGCGGTCTTCGTCCCTCCCTGCTCTCCGCGGGAGGCCGGCGGGGGAGGGGAGGGGCTCTCTCAAGGACACCCCGGGGGCGGCCGGCCAAGGCGGGCCTGTCTCCCGCTGGTCTGTGGGCTGCGAGCAGGGAGAGGCCTGAAGTGGATATGAGACCAGTGACTCCTCCAGGTCGCAGCTGGCCGGTGCTTCTCCGCCCCACCCCCAGCGTTCCAGGAGTCTCTGAGCCCGGATCGCAAACCAAGGTACCTTGAGGAAGAAGAACCTACACTTGGAGCAAACGATCAGCTTTTCTGAGTTTGTTTCCTGGTAGATGCCAGACGCGGCCACAACAGAAACAGCCTGCACGGCCTTTCCCGGACCTGGGCTTCTCCTCTCCCTTGCAGTGTGACGTCCCCATCCCCCCTCCTGCTGGGGGGTGGGGTGGGCCTCACTCCCCAGGGACTGTGTCCACGGAGGTCCTGCTGCCGGCCCTGTCAGCGCCCGGAGCACGTAACTTCCTAGCTCTCCAGGACAGTCAGGGATTCAGCTGCTGCTCTCACCCCGCCCAGTTTAAAACACTCTGAGGGGTCCTGTAGGTCTTCAAAGGGCAATAGATGCACAGGGCCGGGGGCTCTCGCTTCTACCTGTCCCACCCACCTGGTCAGCCTCTCTGGCCCTCACAGTGCTCAGCTCCCACAACAGGGCCTTTGCACATCCCAGCCCTGGCACTGGGAGAGCCTCCCTTCCACTCCTCATTCTTTTTATCCTAGTAAGAGTTTAATCTTTTTTTTTTTTTTTTTTTTGCTTTTTTGAGACAGGGTCTTGCTTTGTAGTTCAGGCTGGCCCTGAGCTCACTATGGTGCCCAGGCAAGCCGCCGCGAACTCAGCAATCCTCCTGTCTCTGCCTCCCGAGTGCTGGGATTACAGGCGTGAGCCACCACGTCCGGCATTGTGGTATGCGGTATTGATTGCTGGTGGGCGTGTCTCCATGCCCAGCATTATATGTGGTCACCGGGGATCGAACTCAGGACCTTGTGCTTGCGAGGCAGGCGCTGGAACCACTGAGCTAATCCTCCGGCCCAAGAGTTTAATCTTTTTAAGGAAATAACATTTTTGGAATACAATGCAGATTAAAATTTATCCTTTGCATTGGTGGTAAATTTTTTTTCAAACAAAACAATCTCTGGCTTCTTTTATTGATCCTGGTGTTCTCAAGGTTCATCTGTGTTGTACCATATTTAGTCTTTTATACCTTTTTACGGCTGAATAGTATTCCAATGTGCAGACATATGCAGACAGAACATCCAATTTGTATTTCCCCAGAGACTAATGTTATTGAAATCGCATGGATTATTTGTATATAGTTCATGGCTATCTGTGTATCTTCTTTGAAGAAATGTCTATTTTGTTCCTATTTTAATTAGTTTTTTTTGTCTTTTCATTGTTGTATAAGTGTCTTTTATACACTGTGGACACCGGTCCTTGCTGAGTACATGACTGGAGAGTATTTTCTTCCTGTCTTCTATTTATTTTCTTTCAAAGAAACAACTTTTAATTTTATTGTTTCCTAATCATTTTCAACGATTTTCACTCCGCCACTGTCCTAGCTTATAACTTTTATGTTTCTCAATTCCACTGTTGCTTTTAATGTACTAAATATATAATTCTTGGTGTACCATTTTGGTTCATTTCTCTGACTACTGTATATATTTTTGATTTATTTTTACCACCATTGTCCTGGGGATTATAATTAGCATCTTAATGAAAGCATTCTAGTTAGGATAATACCAACTCAATTTTCATCTCTTATCTGATCATATAAATCATATTCTTTGTGCATTGTCTTCCTATCAATGGACTGACTTGGGCAGTTTTCTTTTAGATGAGGTGGGAAGAAAAATGGTGCTATGGCTTATATCTACATGTCTCCCCAAAGTCTCATGGAGATTTTTAGCTGGCTAGGCCTAGGGCACATGATACTGGGCTTAAGGGTGTTTGGGACTAAATTAGTCCACTGATTGGAATTAGTATATTCTGGGGATGGCTGAATGGATTTGGTGAAGACAGAAGCCCCACCCTGGGTATGGGTGGTACAAGCCAAAAGGTTTATCACTTGAGTGGGGTAGAAGGGAAAGGCAGGCTGTTGCTGCTTGCTGCTTCCTGCCTGCTCTGCCATGGACTGTTTCTCCTCTATGATTTCCCTCTGCCCTGCTGCCCTGCTTTCAAGCCAGAGGACTACGGAATGACACTTCTACAAAACTTCAGCTGAAATAAACCTTTCCTCCTTCAAGTGAATGTTGGGTATGCTGTCTCAGCAATGACAAAAGCAACCAAGACAAAGGCTTACAAACGAAAACTCCATTTATACTGCCCTCTGTTTACCCATGTAGCTATCTTGATCAGTATTTTCTGTTTCTTCATGTGGATTTGAGTTATTGGAGTTAGCCAGCCGGAAGCATGGAGGGCAGCTGCCTGGAGGTGGAGGGCACAGAGGACAAGGTGGTCCTCGCATCCCTCCCTTTGGCAGTGGTGACTGCAGTCGTCCCCCATAGCAGCAGCTCCTGTTGGGAAGCACCCTCCCTAGATCTGCCAGCCTGTCAGTGCTTCCCAATTCTACCACACTCTTAAATAGGCCCTTTGTCAGATCCTCTTCTGTTGCCATGAGTAGGGGATTTCATGCCAAGCCTTGGTCGACTGTGCCAGCCCCATGACCTTCTCACCAAGGTGAAGTTCTCATAATACTATCTCATATGTTCTACTTTGTTGAATTCACCACGAATCCAACTTTCCACTTACTGTTGTGACTATCTGATTATCTGCTCCTCCTACTAGACTGTAAGGCCTGCTAGGGTAGAGTATGTGTTTTGGCTCAGCCTTGGCCAATCTTAAACTTCCAGCAGAGTGCCTATCACACGGTAGGAACTTGATACAGCTTTACCGAATGAATAGCTAATATTTTTCTTATCTGATTAATGGAATTCTTAAGAGTGTGGGGACAACCGGTCAAAAGCCTTTAAAAATTCACATCGTCCTGTCTGTCTGCAAAGTGAAAGTGTGTGCAGATAACTTGGGAGTAGGCAGACTGAAAAACTGGATTTTGTACCGTTGTGAATCACTTTGATTAACGAGCATCTCTGGTCTTGAGACTTCACCTCTGTAAAAACAGGAATTGCAAGCAGTACTCTCAGGCTCTGAGGACCTTTGAGACCCTCTCTGGCCGGATTCCTCCAAGCCGTGAACCACAGCGCCCTCTGGTGGGCTCTGAGCGACCAGACGGGGTAGTTTGTGCTAGGGCGACTGCCCCCCACCCCCCCACCCCATCACAGATGACTCCAGAGGCATCACCAAAAACTTGTCACTTCGCTGTGAGCTGAGGCCTCAATTGCAGTCGGTCTCCCACGACCCCTTACTGTGTTTTTTGCAGAGCGGGGCAAGTCACCGTTTTTCCTACATAGTACTTGACAAACCCAACGCCACAGTACAGAAATGTTTGGTCAACAACTACTTGTGGCTGATGGTTTAGCAACAGAGTTAATCTTCATACTGTCCCGCTTTGCTGAACTCCCCCGCTCCTGGGCAGCTCTCAGAGCGCTGTGGACTCCTTACCGTACTCCTCCAGCTCCTGGGTCCCTTGCACTCGCTCTGTCCCACCCCGGCTCATTCAGACTCCCTCCTCCCTTGCCTCTCTGAGTGCTCTGGCTGCTGAGCTCTCCTCTATGCTTTGGAGCCCTGTTTGCATGTACAGTTGTCCGTTCCTGTAAGGTCTGAGGGCTGCGTGGGCGCGAAGTGATGGCAGGGGATGGCACACCATAAGGAAGACGCCAGAGACCATGTTAGATAAAGTCTGCAAGTTTACCCGACCGGGGTCGCAGTCACAGTACACACAGGAAGTCACTCTTCACAGACACTCACTTGCCGGCAGGAGGGGAGAGACGGGTGGTCTGTCTCTGGTTCTCTGTGCAGTTCCTGTCTGACTCCCCAGGACCCCCACCTCAGGCCCTGGAAGCCAATGACAGCACTGGGGCTGGGCCTGGCCCTGCCAGCTGGCACGTGGAACCAAAGCCATCTTAGGAGCAGAGGTTAGACGACCTGTCACTTGGTATGTGGGCCCCACATACCCCGAGGTGGCAGTGGGCCTCCCTTAACATCGAGTCTGAACCACAGCACGACTTGTCCACTCCAATGATGACACATCATCCAGCCTTCACCAACCAGGGTTGCTGAAGCGAGGTGCCCCAATTTCTGAGTTACTACTGTAAGTGCTCTGTTATTCTTTTGAGACTCGAGAGACTAGAATAATGGAGATGCACGGAAAGATATCTGAAGCCATCTTCAAGGACAACACCTATTTCTTAAATTGAAAAAGACATTCAACAGATAGGAGGTCTGGAGGGGGAACAGAATGCAGGCTTTGGAAATCTATGTGCTGTATCTTCAACAAAACTGCTTTCTCTCTGGACCTGACATCGCCTCCTCAGACCTCCTCTGTGGTGAATTCCCCCTTCTGCCTCCAAGCTATTTCTTCCTGAAGGGAAGAATCAATAGTTTCTGGACATTTTCAGAGTCAAAAGCTCCAAGTGGGGGCACAAGACAGAATGGTCTCCACACAGGCACCTGAAAAGCCAGACACCTTCAAAGGCCTGGCACAGACAGTAAGGATTCTTTACAACAGGAACATTTCTGGAGGCCCTTTAGGAAAGGTGGCTCACGTGGTCACCATATATTTTTGTCATTTTTTTTTTTTTGAGACAGGGTCTTGCTTTGTAGTTCAGGCTGGCCCTGAACTCACTATGAAGCCCAGGCAAGCCAGCCTTGAACTCACAGCAATACTCCTGCCTCTGCCTCCTGAGTGCTAGGATGACAGGTATGAGCCGCCATGCTTGGCATTGTGATGTGTGGCACTGGGGATCGAACTCCGGACCTTGTGCTTGCCAGGCAGACACCAGGATCACTGAGCTAAATCCCTGGCCCTGTCACACTCAGTTTTTGACTTCATCCAAATAAAAGTTGTGGAGGAAAAGGGCCCCCACCTTCTGTAACATGGCCTGTAACATGGCCAGTGGCATCTCCGCAGGCTCTGGCTCTTTAGGGAGGATGTGAGAGGAGCCCTGAATCCTTGAGACAGGCGAATTCCAAAAAGGAGAGCCTTAGAATTTGCAATTGGTCTACAGAACTGAACAATACAATTCTGTCCTTCCTCTACCACACAGTCCAGCGTCAGGACTCACTGACCTAGCAGAGGCCAGCGGACACACCCACCGCTGTTCAGGGTGTGGGCCGGACAGGAGAGGAGAAGTGAGGGGGCAGGGAAGGAGGTTTCGGCTCCTGCCTCCCAAAGGAGCCCTGATCTTGCTGAGAGCACCACCACCCACGGCGTGGGGCCACCTGGAAGTCCAGCCAGCACGTGGAAGTCTCGGTCCGCATGGAGA
The DNA here is from genome assembly GCA_004025085.1 of Thryonomys swinderianus. Lineage (NCBI taxonomy): Eukaryota > Metazoa > Chordata > Mammalia > Rodentia > Thryonomyidae > Thryonomys > Thryonomys swinderianus. The sequence goes on along the minus strand of PVIC010001465.1, from coordinate 32,552 downwards.
AGCACAGGAGGTACACTGTTTGGGACTTGGACGGGGGCCAAAGGCATAGCTCCGAACAGGGTTAGAGGCAGCACACAGCATTCCCTCAGGAGCTGCCCGGGCTTCAAGGCCTGGGTAGAAGATGCTGCTAGCTGCACTTCCAGGCTAAGCGTTCCTGCCCTCTGGGGACAACCCTGCTTCTGCCCTGGAGGCCACTCCAGCTCAGACCTTGTAATTAGACACCGAGAAACACATCCACCCAATAGGAACTGCACACACCACCGAAATGCCCCTCTCCCCACCCCCTGTCCCTGTATGTTTGTCTAGCAAGGCACTAGGAAATAGTTCAAGTTTAGGGATTTGCTGTACATTTGCATTTTTTTCTTTTTTAAAAGGCACAATTTTTCCTCTTATGATGCTACGTTGCTCTCTGATAATTTGGGTTCCCAAACTGCAGTGCTCTGGTGACCCTCATTCTACATTCTAGAGACATGGCATTCATTTGGGCTCAACAAAACTTTTCAATACCAGGCTGCAGTGGAAGTGCTGGCCCTTTGCCAGCTATGCATGTCTGGGTGGGATGGCTGGGGCAGTGGATGGCTTGGAGATCAGCCAGCGTCTACGAGGCAGATTTGTGGCTCTGAGAGTAGACTTCTGTCTCAGATACTTAATGGTTAATGATAAAACCAAGTGGCCCAATTCTAATTGGAACACTGATTTCAAGTACTTCCCGGGACAGCTGGTGGAAGCTATGGTTGTGGAATGCAATTTTTCACTTCTGAATCTGTGGGTGGCAAGTTGTTATGGAAATACTATTAGTCTGGGAACCCTCTGGAAGTCTGATGTGTGATTGAACAGTGAAAGGTATACACATGAAGGGCTGAGCAGGCGGACATCTATCTGGTCATGGACACAGGGTTTCTTTCTCCACTCACATGAAGTTCCAGGGCCTCTGGTCTTTGCTGAGATTGTGGTACCAAAGCCTCTGGTGCCAGTGGTGGACAGGGTTCCCCCAGTCTTCTTCCTAATGCCTCTGACCTCAGAGTTGAATCTCTAGGCCTGGGGCTGTCTTGACTGCATTACACTTGGCTGGCACTTGGAGCACAGCCTTCTAGAAGTCCGTGCCAGACGCTAAGAACACTAGCACCTACAGAACATTCTAGTTTGTGATAGAATCAGAGTTCTTGAGGAATGCTAAAGTTCTATGAGAACTAAAACCACGATGAGGCCAGAGATGTGGTGTTTGCCCGCGGTGCATTGTGGAGGCCTCCAGGCTCCGGGAGCTGAGCACCTCATGTTCCCCCCTGGAGACAGGGAGTTGCCTCAGGGGGAGAGAAAAGGAAATGGAAGCATGGATTGGAGGAATTCAGACAGCATGTCTGGCTCGGTGGGCTACTTGGCCCTTTCCATGGGCCTGAGGCCACTATATTATCCTCCAAAGCTACTGGCTGGCTGTCCTTGTGTTGAGAGCACTGGGTTGGGCATTTCAAGTACCTGGGGAGCAGGAGGACATCCTGCATGCCCACAGCTGCAGGGTAAGGCCCTTGGCCCACCTGGCAGCGGTCAGCGTTCAGGTCTGAACTCTCTGAAGGGTCCAGGTGTGCCTCAGACCAAAGTCCTAGGGCTGAGACCGACCAGAAGCTGGGCGCTAGTGATGCCACCCCATTAAGGAAGGACCCAAAGACCCATAGCGGAATTCCTCCTCCTTCTGCCGGTGGCAGCACTGGGGCTAGAAGCTGCCCCTGGAAGGCAAATTTTGCCTTGATTCTAAGCACTGTTGTCTGGAAGAGCTTTGCTGGATTCACTTGTGGGTGGCTAGGGATTCCCTGGGCTTCTCCCACGCCCTGTGCAAGGGACAGAGTGACGAAGCTGAAAAGGCTCTCCCGCGTTGCAGCGGTGCCAGCAGGAATTAGGCCAGGCTCTGCTCGGTTGGGGGCCTTCTGTGGGCTCTGCTCTCACTACCCCCTGGCAGCTCAGGGCCGCCCCCTGCAGCCTCCACAGCTCTCTTGGCCCTCAACCTTCTGACCGGCATTGTGGACACCATGGTGTCCACAGGGGCCCGGCCTCCCGGGGGAGAGCAGGTTGCAGTGAGGCCCGAGGGCCCTGCTGGACTGTGGGGTGGGGACTCTAGCATCAGTTCCGGTTGAACCTTTCCAAGACTGTTGAGTTGGTGTGTTCAAACAGCCACTGCTGGGTGAGAGAGGCCGGGTTGCAGGTGTTCATGAAGATCCGGCGGTCACTTTCACTGCAGTCCACGCAGCTGCCACTCACGGGGTGGAACAAGGTCTTGTCCTACAAAGCCAGAGAGTCAGCCAGGAGGAGCCAGGGATGGAAAGAAACAGCAGTAACAATTACAGCAGTGACGAAGAAGGAAGCCACTGGCCAGGGCTCCTGCGCCTCCTGGTTTTCCTCCCGGGCACACAGCCAGGTGCCCCCCAGCACCCCCTGAAGGGGATGCTGCCCGGGACTGATTCTGCCTGCTGGGCATGTGCAGAAGCGACGCTGCCACTTCCAGGTCTGGGCCGCGCATTGCCTGTCTCCAGCCAGACCGCACTGGTCCTCAGGGTGCAGTTTCGCTTTCCATTTAAATGGACTCAGTTGCCAATGTCTGAGATTTCACATAGAATGTGAATTTCTGGGGCCCCTCTTGGGTGACAAGGAGGATGGGGCGTTGTGGTTTGGGGAATAAATGAATGAGGGGGAAGACTCTTTGGGGGAGAAGCAATGAGGGAACATATCGTTTACAAAAAAAATTCAGTGCTGGGAATGTAGCTCAGCGGCAGAGCAGTTGCTAACATGTAGCAGGCTCTGGGTTGGATTCTCAGCACCACAAGAACAAAACAAAAATCCCCAAATGAAAACACAAATGAAACGATGCAGCAGGTGGCGCTGTTCCCCCCACACCCGCTCTGACTTACTTTGCGGTATTTCCACAGCTGGTTGCCCTTCATGCTGTGACAGTCATACAGGGTGACAGGACTGTTGTGGGAGATGGCGTCAAAGCAGAACTTCTTGGTGTGCTGAGGGTCTCCCGGCCGGATGTCCTCTCGCCAGGTGAACGTGAACACCTGTGCACAGAGGGACAGCAGGAGAGTGGTAGCAAAGCCCTCTTTTCCTTCAGTTTTTCTTGATATTACGGAACACTTTGAACACAGAGTCTATGGGCCACCCCTCCTGTTTTCAGCACCCAGCTCCTGGCCCGTCTTGCTACAGTGCCACCCCTCTCCACCCGCAGCCGCGCCATTCTGAGGCAAACTGCACACAGCGTATCACGTCGGGTCTAAACACCTCAAGCACCACAGTGGAACGCTATTATGAAGTCCTCATGCCATCCAACGACCAAGGTCAAGGGTTCCTGGCGCACCTTGTCAATTCCTTTGAATTCCGTCTGGCTCAGGGCCCAGGCTGGGAGCACAGAACTACATGGTTGGCATGCTGTTTTGCTCTTCTTCCCTAGAAGTTTTATCAAGGAACAACTAGCATAAAGTAAGCTGCACACGTTCAAGGTGGACAGTTAAACTGAACTGTCAGGTGGCTTGAGAGCTCCCAGAACACGAGCAAGTACACGGTGTGTGTGGTTACAGGTGCGACCCCAGGTACGCGTGCTCCCCAGCTCCTTCCTCTCACACCGCTCCCCTCTTCTGCTCCCCAGCTGCCACAGAACAGGAAGCTTTATTCCACCATGCCCTTCTGCCATAATGTTTCTGCCTTGGAGTTGGCTGACCATGAACTGCATCCCCTGAACCCATGAGCAAGTTAAGCTTCTCCTTTAAGTGGTGGGAGCTGAGTACTGTGTCTCAGCTGTGGAAAAACTGACCCATCCCGTATCTTTATATCTGACACAGGTTTATACCAGAGAACAGCATTGGAATCAAGGCAGAGAACACACCTATTGCTGACTCGCATAACAGATCAGCATTTAATTTTCTAAGATACTGTGGAACTGTCTCCCAGTGGCCATCACAGTCTTGCTCCCCGGAGCAGGGTCCAGTTCCAGTTCATCCACAGCCCTGTCGGCTGCTGTCTGGTCAGTCTTTGGAACAGGCATGTGCTCGCAGCACTGTAATTCTCATCTCTTCTCTAAAAGCTAACAAAGCTCAGCACTGTAGTATGTTCCCTTGCCATCCCTTCTCTGGCAGTGTATCTGTACAAATATTTTGACCATCAGTTTTTCTTTTATTATTGCTCTTTGAGAGTTTTTATATATTCTAGGAATACATCTTTTATCAGATATATGCTTTATAAATATTTTCTCCCAGACTGTGCCTTGTCTTTTTATTTTCAAGTGTTTTAAAGATCTATTTTCAATTTTTTTCTTTTGGTGTTGGGTGAAAATATTGTTTCACTCAAGGTCATAAATCCTTTTGCTTGTATTTTCTTCTAAGAGCTATTTATTTATTTTGAGACAGGGTCTCGCTTTGTAGTTCAGGCTGGCCCTGAGCCCACTATGTAGCCCAGGTAAGCCTCGAACTCAGCAATCCTCCTGCCTCTGCCTCCTGAGTGCTGGGATGACAGGTGTGAACCACCAGGCCTGGCAGCTTTTTTTTTTTTTTGAGACAGGGTCTTGCTTTGTAGTTCAGGCTGGCCCTGAGCCCACTATGTAGCCCAGGCAAGCCTCAAACTCAGCAATCCTCCTGTCTCTGCCTCCCGACTGCTGGGATTACAGGCGTGAGTTATCACGCCCCGCAATGTGGTATGTGGTATTGATGGCTGGTGGGCGTGAGTCACCACGCCCAGCACTGTATGTTGTTACTGGGATCAAACTCAGGACCTTGCACTTGTGAGGCAGGCGCTGGAACCACGGAGCTAAATCTCTGGCCCAGCTTTTTATTTTTTAATGCACCTAATTTTATTCTTTTATACATTTTATTGGTACATTTAGATGTACACATTGCTCACCTCCATCACAGGGAATTTGTACCTGTACATATCTTGCATCTCCTTTTTTCCTATTCTCCTCCCCTCCCTTCAGCCTCTAACCCCCTCTTTTACAAAAGCCTATTTTCCATGTTTTCCTTCTATTCTCTTTATTTCCTTTTCCCTTCCTTCCTTTCCTATTCGTCCTTCCTAGTTCCCCTTCTAAGAGCTTTTTTCTTTCTGTTTTCTTTTGCAGGTACTGGGGATTGAACTCGGGTCCTTGTGCTTCCAAGGTAGGCACAGTACTTGAGCTAAATCCCCAGCCCTTAAGAGCTTTTTAAATATAGATTCTATGTTTAGGACAAGGACCAATTTGGAGTTAACTTTTGTATACGGTATAGCAATATATTAATTTCCTTTTTGGGTGTCCAGTGTTTTCAGCACCATTTGTTAAAAAGAGGATCTTTTCTCCACTGTCCAGCCTTTATGTCTGTGTAAAACAAATCAGTTGTCCTTCTAAGCTGTAGATTTTATTTTGTGCCATTGATTTTTTATGCCAGCCCCCGCTTACTTCATCCCACCAGCCTGTCGACTACTGTGTGACAGTGTAACCTGAAGCCAGGCGGTGTTAGTTCCTGAAACTTGCGTTGCTTTTTGAAACTTGTTTTGGTTGTTCAAGGTCCTGCACATTTCCACATGGATTTTAGAGTCAGTTTTTCAGTTCTATAAAGAAGCTTGCCAGAATAGGAAAATTGTGTTGAATTTATGATTGGATTGGAAATAGCTGATATCAATGTTGAGTCTTTCTATGAACACAGTATATATCTAATTTTTCATTTAATTTTCTTTTTTTTCCTTGATTTTCAAAGTACAAGATTTTCACATTATTATATACCCATATAGTTAATATTTTTATGTTATGGAAAATGCTTGTTTTTAATTTCAGATTCTTTACATTTATACATAAGCACATGGCTGATTTTTGTATCTTGTAACTTTTCTGGATTCAGTTACTAGTCCTAGAAGCTACTCTGGAGATTCCAGAGATTTTTTTTTACACCCATGTTCATACAGTCTATAAATATAATTTTCCCTTTCCCTCTCCCATCTGGACGTATTTATTTCACTCTTCTTGTTGAGTATGTTAGAACTGTAAATCCAGGGGGAAACAGGAATGGTGAGGCCGGGTGGCCCTTTCCTAGGAGAAAGCATTCAGACTTTCACCAGCAAGCACAGTGCTAGTCACATGCCTTTAGGATCAGCTGAGAAAGTTATTTTCTATTGCTGGATTTCCAGGAATGGATGTTAGTTGTTTTCCTGGGTGTATTGAGGTATTGTCTGGCTTTTTTTTTAGTTTGTTATTATAGTGAATTATGTGCATTCCTGGGACAAATCACAGTGAGTCACAATGTATTAGCTTTTCACGTGTCAGTTATGACATTCTAAAATTTTCTTCAGAATTTTTAAAATCTATGTGCGTGAAATGTCAGTGCATGGCTGGTCTTATGATGTCTTAGTCTGGTTTTGGCTCTGAGGCTGTGCTGGTCTCACAAATTGAGGTGGCAAGTGTGAGTCCTTCCTTCTCGAAAGAATTCTCCCAGACCCGGTCAAGTGTCTCAGTGTCTGGCGGATTCCTCCACGCAGCCATCCAGGTCCGGGCTTAGCGCCGAAGTCCCTCCTGGTCCGGCTCACTTGCTTCAGCCATCGTGTCCCTCGCATCCCGCTTTGTTCCCTCCCTCCAGGGAGCCCGTGTGGTGCCTCCTGGGGCCACAGTCTCGCTGAGCGCAGTGAGGTGGCACAATTGCTGACCTCAACAGTCCCTTGTTTTCATTTCTCAAGCATTTTCACTGGCTGATCCCGTGCTCTTAAAAACCACTGTTCAGATCTTGGATTTTTACTGCTGGAGGGCAAATTCAGCCACTGCGCCCCCATTTTGGCCAGAAGCAGACCTCAGGGTGGAGGAGGAGGGGCGGCTGCCCTCATTGGCTCCTGAACGCATTTCCCGTGCCTTGGCACCTGGCTGTCTCCAGACGTGACTTCTCTCTCCATAGGTGGGAGGTTCAGGGTGGGGTCCCTCAGCTGGAGTTCCCAAGGGGGTCCCTGGCTGCCATGTCTCTACCCCAGAAGACCAAGGCGGGCACAACTCACCCCCAAGTGACTTCTCTTACGTGTCCAAGGGTCCTCAGGTATTGGCACGGGCACTCCGCCCGCACAGAGGCTTTTTGGATGGTTTCCCGGGGCTCTTGCCCCCCAGGTCTCTTCTGGAGGTGGGAGCGGGGACACACACACTACACGGGGGACACAGAGGGCGGAGACGCACCATCTGCTGAGAAGTGCAGTCACATCAAGACGGGTGCACCGGGCTGTGGTGCGGCGTCTCAGTCCTGGTATGGAGGTCCACATGTTGGAAACCTCATGCCCAGAGTCATGCTAGTGATGTTTGGGGGATCCCAGGAGAGAGAGGGCATGAGGTGGGGGACTGCATGGTGCCCAAGGGCTGACTTGGGAAGAGCAGGAAGACAGGCCCAAGCTGGCAAGCTTGCCGAGTGGGCCCTCCACACTGTGACCGGGCCAAGGCCCGCCATGAGTGAGTGGATATAGCATCCGAGTCCAGACCTCCAGAACCGAGTGGAGCCGGAGCCAAATAAACCTTTCTCCTGCATCAACTTCCCTGTCTGTGGCACTCAGTGACAGTGACAGCAACATGAGGACAGCTGTTGCCGTTTTTCGGTGCATCCACTGAACAAATGTTTCAGTTGATCTTAGCCAAAAGGCCGAGAAGCGATCACTGCACAAACGTTTCGTCTGAGTCCCGCTCTGCAGCAGACCCCAGCAATAGGCTGACACTCCTTTACACCTCCAGAATGCCAGAAAAACCACAGCAAAGACATTTAGCAAGAACCTCCTCAGGTTCAGGATGAGTGCTGAGTTACTGAGTGGAGGAGGGGCCGCCGAGGGCTGACGAGCACAGGAAGAGGTGGCCCTTCCGGTCAGACTGCTCACCTTAGATGCCCCCACAGCCCCACCCCCAGGCTCACCACGGAGGACTCCCTGCTAGGGGCCCCCAGGGACTCAGAACATTGGCAGGAGCCGGCATCCCTCGGGACCTGTCACCGCGTGCGCAGCCAGGCCAAGAGGGATGCCCACGAGAGAGGAGCGGACTCCAGAGACCCGGATGACATGCCCAGAAGGCATGGTGACCTGAGCCGGGAACTCTTTCCCACAGGCCGTGTGGGCAGGGTGGGGCATGTGTACCTCCTTTCTGAGGGTCTTTGGATCCCCCCCCCGCCGCCCCGCGTGGGCCTCTCCCTCCCAGACCTGAGCACTGAGTCCACCCCTTACCTGCATGTTGTTCCAGGCAGCCTCCCCACCACCCCGGACGCAGCTCTCCAGCCTCAGTAGGGCGCCCAGAGCTCCGTGCTTCGTGTCGGCGCACAAACCTGTGCCCACATTGCGGATCTGAGGGGCAAAGAGGGATGGCTCTGAGGTGGGCTGGAAGCCACGGCAGAGAAATGCGCTGGCTGGGGTTGTCTAAGTGCCGCTGGCTCCCCACAAAGGGCGTGCCCAGGATAGTCACTGACACTGCTGAGCACACACAGTTGGGCAGGGGCGCGCAGCTGGGGAGGGGGTGGCAGTGAGGCCCCGGGCTCCACACCAGGGAACTAGAGCCCACAGGTCCAGGCCTGAAATCTGACCCTCATTCCAGATGACCAGGGGTAGGAGGGCCAGGGACCATACCTTGGAAAGCACTAGACATAAAATTGTTTTTCTTCTTGAGACAGGGTCTCACTTTGTAGTTCAGGCTGGCCCTGAGCTCACTATGTAGCCCAGCAGGCCTTGAACTCAATAATCTTCCTGTCTCTGTCTCCTGATTACAGGCATGAGCCACCATGCCTGGCACTGTGGTATGTGGTATTGACTGCTGGTGGGCGTGATTCATTACGCCTGGTACTGTTGCATGTGGTTGCTGGGGATCAAACCAGAGACCTTGTGCTTGCTAGGCAGGTGCTGAAACCACTGAGCTAAATCTCTGGCCCTGGCTTTGTTTTTTTGAAGACAGTCTTTCTATGCATTCCAGCTGGCCTCAAATCCCCACCCTGCCCAGTCTCCTGAGGCCCCGCCCCGCCTGGCCTGGCTATGGGCTGGCCGCTTGCCTGCCAGGGCAAGGCATGACAAGGGCTGCGGAGCCCAGGCAGCCACGCTCTAAGGAACGTCAGCAGGCGGGGCTGGGAGCCAGAGCCCCGGGTGCCACTTGCTCAGGCACTCCGGGCAGCGTCTCAGCAGCGACAGTGGCCTTGGCGGCACCGAGGCTCCACGTGGGCTGCGCAGTGCGACTCTGCTCACCAGCTGGTCTGGCTGCAGCCACTGTGGACTGCCCAGTGTGCCAGCAGCGGTGACCCGAAGTGGCACTAGGCAGGAGGTTGTTATACGGGGCCATCCCCACCACGTGGGGACTGGGCTTGGCCCTCACTGGCACAGGCACGTGTGCTGGGTACGGATTCATCTTCCCTGCATGCACCATCTGTGGACGGGATGCCGTAGCGACCATCCTGGAGTTCTACCCAGCATCGCCTCTGATCAAGGGACACACTTCACAGCCGCAGAGGTGGGGCAGGGGCTCACGCTCATGGCGTTCCGTGTCTCACCATGTTCCTTACCCTCTAGGGAGCGTGTGCTGTCTCTCTCTTTGTGGTGTCAGGGATCAGACGCAGGACCTTGCGCTTGCCAGGCAGCCGCGGAGCCCCACCCCCAGCCCTGCCCCTCCTCATCCAGAGCAGCTGCACTGACAGAAAGGTGGGGTGAAGACGCAGTGAGAGCACCGGCTGGCGGCCAGGGCTTGCAGGTTGGGGCAGGTTCCTCAAAGGGGTGTCTGTGCTGTGAGTCCCCCTCTGTGATAGGGTGCCACGTCTCCCAAGCCAGGACTCGAGGGGTGGAAGTGGGAACGGTGCACTCACCACCACCCCAGGGGCCCCCTAGCAAAGGTTTTGCTTCCTGCTCCTACGACTTTATGTTCTGCTGATTAGAAGTCCCAGCTGCAGTAGAGGGCAAGGCTGGTATAGGAGACACCACAGGGAAACCACGGAGCCAGACGCGAGAGTTCCCGTCTTTTGGTCTTCACAGGCCACGGAAGACACCAGCTGAAAAGGGAGTTGGTGTCGGCGGGTGGAGTGACAGGGATGGACTATGGGGCGAAGCGGACTCATACTCCGCAGTGGAAGAGAGGAAGATACACTGGGAGTGCAGAGACCCCTAGGGTTTCCTCTGGGCCTAGCAGAGCCCTGCTACTAGGGTGAGTGCGACTCTATGAACTGGCCAGCGTTTCAGGAACAAGGTGCGAGTTGCCCAGCAGAGGGAGCCGACTGCCAACAGCCGACTGCGGACTGAAGGGGCAGGACCGGGCTGAGAAGGAAGCTCTCAATCCTGGCCACAACCCATGGGAGCTGCAGGAACCAGGAGTGGGGCTGTGATTGTTCCAGCGCTCTCCTAGTGTGACTCTAGCGTAATCTAATGTTGAAAGATTTAATACTGGTTCCTAAGGGCTGCTAAACTTCTGCTGTAACATTCAGGTTCGGAAATGTTAAAAGTGTCCCCCAAAGCCAGCGCGCTCTCCGTTCCGGGGAGGCGCGGGTGCACTTCCGGCCATGCGCAGGACCGGTGCAGGGTCAGGGCTGATTAGGAGCGTGTGTCTCCACATCTCGAGGCCGGTGCGAAGCGCTGTCTGACTGTCAGGCTGACACGGGTGGACTGTGCTGGCGGGTGATGGTGTGAACTTGAGTAAGAGGAGGCCAAGTGAATCCGCTCAGCCTCCCTCAGCACGGCAGCTTGTCGCCTGGATGGCGCGAAGGGAAGTGAAGGACGGACCTGCTTGTTTCTTTAGAGCAGCCCTGGGACTTCGCCTTGGCCTCCTGGCTTCTGGCACAGACGCGTCAGCCTCCCCTGCCCGCTCTGCTGGACACTACAGTGAGTCCAGGCCTGAGTCTGAGAGTGAGTCCTGTAGTCTCCAGCGTGCAGACAGTCCCCGGCACCCTGCCTGCCTGACTCTGTGGGGGCCGCTGCCTGCCGATCCTATAAACTCTTATGTATCTGTATCGTGAGCTGTATCTGTTTCTCTGGTGAACACACCCACAGGGGGCCATGCCAGGCCCCGTGCCGCGCCCTGTTGTTCCTGCCCAGAGCTGTCCGGCTGCCCGTTGGGGATACCACACTCCCCGAGGGGTGACGTGGTAGGAGGGCCTCATTAATCTGCCCTGGACCTCCAGAGAGCTGCGCTGTGGTCTGAGATGTGCCCACTGCCCACCCCCGCTCCTCTCTGCTCTTCAGAGGCCGGGCCGCTCCTCTTCTAACTCCAGCTCTCTACCCTCCTGCCTCAGCCTCCTTCCGTGTGGGGATTGCAGACAGGAATGCTCTCCCTGCAAAGGTGAATTTGCGTCTAACACTGGCACTGCGGGCTCCATGGGGAGTTTGGCGGCAGAGCGCATGGCGGGCAAGTGCGAGGCCCTGGCTTTGATCCCAGGACTGGAAAACAAGCTGAAGCCACCAGAATCCCAGAGGAGACAGCAACACCTGGCCCTGCACGACGTGGAAATGAAAAGTGATATTCACATGAATAAGGCTGTAATATTTCTCTATATAGAATGTTAAATGGCAAGTTTAAAAAAAACAGGAGGAGCTAAAGAGAACAGGAAGGCAGAGACACATTTCCATCCAGGCCCTTGGGACTCAGAGCTGAGGGCCAGCCCAGGCCCAGCCCCACTCACCTCACCCCAGGCCGCAGCCGGCGGCTCCACCGGCGGGTAGAATTTGGGCAGGTCCCAGGCGATCTCGGTCATGAACCACTTGAAACTCTTGCAGTTCAGGGAGCTGCGGAGCTTCTTCTGGGCCGCCACGTCCCCCGCCGACAGGTGGCGGTATTCAGGCCGGCGCTGGTAAATGTACTCCGCGAACTCGTCCATCCACACCTCGGCCACGCGCTTCAGGTTCTGGGGGCAGAGGCGACAGTCAGGGGCTGAGGCGTCCTGGGGGCGGTCAGCGTGTCTTACTTACCGGGGGTCCTGCCTGCACCTCGCGTTTCAGGCCGCGTGGTAACATGGGCCCGGGCCAGGCCACAGCCCTGAAGGTGATCCAAGACGGCACTGCGCAGGGACAGTGGCTCCCGCGCCTGAGCCTCTGCGGTGCGCACGGGGTGAGGGCTGATGACAGGCTTGCAGAGCTCCTCCCTGTCAGGTACGTGGGACTTTCTATTTGTTCCTCATGCATGTTTTCAGGGTTCCAGGTCTCACTGTGGACCAGGAACTGCCCTGGCTTTGCCTGTAGCCTGTTCTGGTGACGCCTCTGCAGCTTCCTTGGGGAGCACCCCCGGCTGGCACTTCCTGGGGGAACATGGCCCAGCCTACCTAGTGTGATGCAGACACCCCTGGATGCAGGGACTGAGAACTGACTACACCCTACCAATGTGCTGCTTACTGTGACGATTGCTCTGTGTCTGCTGTGATTGCAGGGTAGGGTCTACTAGCTTGTCAGCCATGGCTGCTGGACCACCTCGGGGGGGGGGTTCATGATGAAAATTCTTATGAGAAGATCAAATTCAGTGAGGGGTCTGTACAGATTCAAGAACTTGGTCCCATAGCACCTAGATCCAGCCATACCTGAAGCTAGAACTACCTCAGGACTTTCCAATTATATGAGCCATTACATTTCCTTTTTGTTGAAGGCAATGTGAGTTGGGTTTCTGTCATTTTCAGCTAAGAGGGTTCTGACCAACTTACATAGTAAAGCTAAATTATCGGGTAGAATTCCATCAGCAGCTGGAATCTAATAATGACCATTTGACACTTGAAGATTTTTGTGACTTTTATCACCAAGCACAAAGATAACCGACCAAAAAATGACAACAGTAAATCGAGACAGCAGGCGGAGAACATCCTATTTATGAACAGACTTGGAGACAGAGGAAGTGTGAGTTATCACATGTAACGGTGAAGAAAATTCCTTGTTCCACCTGCAGCATAGACACTGCCCACTGGGCCACAGCTTCAGGGCCCGGGGAAATCCCTGGGGGGTCGCAGGAGCCCCACCCCACCCATACCTCGCTGGGCTCCTCAGCTGCTCCTGTGTCCCAAGCTCTGCTCTGGGCTGACCAGGGTGAGGGTGGTTCACACCCTAGTGTGAAAGGCCACAGGAGCCGAGGGCTGGGTGCCCGGCAATGCCCACTTTAGGCTTTGTGAGCAGACAGCATCCGCTCTGACCCACCGGATGAATGGGGGTGGCCATGTCCCTTAGTGTCAGGGATGATGGTGTTTGATTTTCACATGTCACGAAGCGTTCTTCTTCTGACTCCCGAACTGTCCACAAATGCGAGAATCATTCTCAGAGAGGCACAAAGGCCACAGCCTCCCAGTGAGAGGGGAGTGTGTGTGAGGGAGGCTTGGACTAAGACCAGGAAACAGCCCCTGGCCCTGCGCCACAAAGGCTGCGTCCTGTTCCTGTCCCGGAGCTGTGTCCCTGCACCCTCTGAGCGAGACACAAGCCTCTCTCCCGCCTGCCCGTCGTCCTTGGAACTTACAGTGCATCGCATCATGTACCAGCTCCCCAGCGGGGATATCGTCATTATGTTCGGCAAACAGGTACCGATAAAAGTAAAAATAAATAAAACAGAAATAGCCCTGCAGAAATCACACAGTCCTTACAAAAGGAAATAAACATGTCGCTGTGCTTCCAGGCTGCGGCCATTTCTTCTGGATCGTGAGCTTGTCTGGGCAGCCAGGACCCCTGGTCCTCTCTGCCCTGTGGTGGCGGGAAAGGCCCTCAGACCCCGCCTGACTCCTCGGCCTCCTGGCCAGGTCCACTCGATCCACAGGCCTGCCTGCCTGTCCCGTCACCCGGGGTGGGTGGCGTCTGCACTTGTCGGGGGTTCCTTATCTCAGGGCCAAGAAGAGGAATTTCATCGAGTTTACTGGACGGAGCCAGGTACTCAGCCCAAGGTTGAGCCCATTGCTGGCCATCGAACTGGCCTTGGGAACACAGAGCAGCTGAGTGAGGACGGGGAGAGGCTGGGACAGAGGCCGCACTGGACTCAGTACTCCCTTTTTTCTTCCTTCTGGTACCAGGGACCCAACTCGGGACCTTGGTGCTTGCAAGGCAGACAGGGTGCCGCTGAGCTAAAGGCCCGGCCCTGACATGGTACCTTCACTGCCCATCAAACTGATACAGTCAGACCCAGGAGCGCAGGGCTCGCTGAGGAGCTGGGAGCAGCCCGGGCACTGCCTGGGGTACCTTAGGTCAAGCCTGAGTCCTGCTTTAGCGTGGTCATGAGGTGTCAGGGCCTGAGGTACCACAGCCACTGCCTGTGGGGAACTGAGGGAAGTCTGTGAGCCTCTGTGTAGGATGGTTGTCTGGAAGGAGTCTTGTGAACGATGCTGGTGAGGGGAGCTGTCATCACATGCATTCAATTGGGTTCATTGAACAGGAGGTGGTGGCATTAGGAGGGTGCTGTGAATTATAAATGACTTTGGATAGGAAAAGGACGGCTGGTTTCCATTCGTAGCTGAAGAGTCGCAGTCCAGGTCTCAGTGCGGTGTTTTCCTCTCTGTTTAAGTAGACAAGCAAGTCCGGCTTCCCCGGAGTTAAGCAGAGAAAGCTGCCTGGGTGTGGGTGGAAACTGGCTTGGCACACGCACGGGCCGCAGGCTGTCATTACAAATTCCACCACCAGAGGGCAGTGCCGGGCCTCGTTTCGCTCTATGCTGTCCCCAGCACCGGATGCGTCTCGTACGTAAATCAATGCCCCAGGGTGTCTGGTTCTGCACAACGTGGCGGTTAAGGGACAAGCGAGGAGGAGGTGACCTGGCTGGCACACGGAGGTGGTACGAACTGACGCCAAATGGGGGTCCCTGCGGCCACCTACTGGCTGGCAATCTTCCCCTCTTGGTTTTTCCTGTGCGGGTCCCAGACTTTCCCAAGTCACCCCCACCCCAGTCGACACATTTCCATCTGGAAACTGTGGCGGATGCAGTTGAGTGATGACGGCTACAGAGCACTTCAGGAGAGTGAAATTTGGCAATGAAAGTGGGGCGGGTGTGAGAGACTTAATAACCTCTCCTTCCCTGCGGGAACTTTTAAACACCCTCAGTCTTCCCCAACACGCTGCATCGGCTATACTGCCCTAACACACTGTACATGTAACATGCTGCCTACACTGCCCCTGTCTAATTCTGCGCGGGGTTTGGCTCTATCCCAAGGAGTGTCTGGGTATTACAGGTCTGCCATGTGGGTCCAACTACCTGGTACACAGGACAGTAAGGACGGCCCTCTGCCTGGCACTGGAGGTCGCAGTCATGTCTCGCTTGGCCAGTACCACCTCCTACCGCTCCTGTGTGCTAAGCTGGAGGACCAGTTCCTTTCAGCGAGGAAGGAAACGGGCTCGGGGGCTGTGCATTCCTCCGGGGTTGTGGCCCGTGGTGGATGACATCGGGGCCCTTCGATGGGATTCCACTTGGGTAAAGGGGGCAAATTTGTCTCCCCATCACCAGCCCAGGGCCCCGGGAGTCCCAGGGCCTCAGCCACCCCCTCTCCTCCACCCAGGAAAGCCACCACCTTACCCGGGCCAGGCTGACACCCGCAGGGACCTTGTAGGGCACGTACTTCCGGTAGATGTGGCCCACTCTGGAGCAGGGGATGTCCTCCATGCGGCCCCCACACATCCACACCTGCAGAGAAGGGGGAGGTGACATTTCCGCCTCTCAAGAGCCCTGCCTCGAAGGCCAGGTCCTCTAGTGGACTCGGGGACGCCGCGGCAGAGTCACAGGACCACTGACAGGGCAGATCTGGCAGCAGTAGTCGCGGCAGTGACCACCACTGGCCACCGCTGGCCCCGCACTTTCACTGACAGGTGCAGCGACTGGGTAGCTGGAGACAAGTGGGCAGCAGGAGGTTAGCGAGCTGGGTGGTGCAGAGCTTGGCCCGAGGGCACTGAGGGGAGAAGCAAGCCTCACATGACTGTAGCCCCAGCCGACATCCAGGACACAGCCTCAGGACAGACGGGGGTGGGCAGCTTTCCATCCTGAAGGGGAGAAACCTGGAGAGAATCGCCGTGTTTATGTCAGGGGCCTGTCTTGGGGTCATTTTGCCCACAGGTAGTGAGTAGCTGGCATGTGGCGACAGTTTCCAGGAGGAAAGCAGGAGGACCACAGGGACTGTGGGTATGTGTGCTGTCGCTTCACCCCCCCAAGTTGGGGGCATCCAGGACGAGATGTAGGGGATGGGAAGCAGAGGAAGACCAGCCGGTGTGGGAAGGAGGCCAGGATGGCCCTGCACGCCCAGATGGGCGTCTGTGTGGGCTTGAGGGGGAAGATGGCTGTGGCTGTGGTAGGGTCCAGGCAATCTGGGACATTTTTATTAGTCTTCTCCCCAACTTCCCCTCTGCAGAAAGAGCAGGAGTAGGAGCGCATACGACACCAGTTTTTGTCTAAAAAGAGCCCTTTTCCACTGGAACTGCCTGCTGAGCTACTGGGGGCTGGGATTTTGGTCCTGGTGAACTCTGGGCCTTCGGGGCTGCTGCTTCACCGCACACCTAGACGCCTCGGCCTACTGCCTGCCGTCCGGGGCCCAGAGCCTCCCAGCTCCCCACGCAGGGCCACGAAGGGGCTGCAATTAGTGGAAGTGCTGCCCAGAGAAACACACATTCTGATCTGGGGGTAGAAAACAGCAGTGGGCCAGTCAATAGAACAGAAGGTTGGTCTGGAGATAATGCGTTCCTAATGGTGGATTAATGTCACGGCAAAGCCGAGGAATTTATTCTCAAAGCAAGAGCTACTGATCAGGTGCCAGCTCCCCATAACAGTGACTCTGCCCTCTCAAGTGGCCAACGTGTAGAGTCCTCTTGTCTGCAAAATGGTCCAAGTTGCCACTGGGCTCTTCAGTTGGGGACACCTTGCCCTTCTCTAGTTTTCAGTGTTTCTCAGGCTGTAGAACAGGCTGCCTCCAGCTCCTTGGACTCCAAGATGGCGACCAGTTTCTATGTCTTTTCTTCTTTCTTGTGGCTTCTGGACCTCTGACCCTGGTCATGCCGACCAGCAGCCTGATGGGTCCTGACCTGCCGTGAGGTCTCTGAGGTGTCCTGAATGCCCTTGGATTCCTGAGAGGTCTGGGCCCTGCAGCGCTGGCATGGTGCGGGTGGCTCCTCCAGCTCCCTGCCCGAGGGATCACACACAGATGGTTTGGGGCTTAGTGTGCTGGGAGGAGTGGCCTAGGCAGAGAAAGGAGCTGAGGCCGGGAGGGGACAGGGGGACCAGACTTGCCCTGGGTGCACCTGAGGCTCACACTGTGCCAGCCCAATGCCTGCTGCCAGCTGTTATCAGCACAGCCCTCAGCCCAGGAGCAGCGCCAGCCCGGTGTCCAGCCCCGGGAAACCTGAGGAACGTGGGTTATTTCTATAGTGAAGGAGGAGGTATCCCCCCCACCCTGTTATGCAGCTTTTTCTTCTGCAGCCCAATGTTCCAAATGGGGAAACTGAGGCTTGGAGAAAGGACGCAGCTCTTAACCGAGTTAGTGCAAAATCTTCAACTGAGCAGGAGACTGGCAGGACCAGGTGGCAAAGTCTCTGGGAACCCTCCTTGGTCTGGCTACCCGAGACCTTGTCCTGTCCCAGCTGGCATGGGGTGGGGGAGCAGCCAGATTTCCCCTAATGAGAACCGGGAGGTGCAGGTGGACAGACACAGCGCTGACACTTCCACGGTCCTCTCTGTGGCATGAGCTGCTAGAGCCAGTGCCCCACCCTCCCCTGCAGGGCCCGGGGACAGCTGCTCTGAGGCTCCCTGTCATCCGAGGTTGTTCCTGGTCGCCTTCTCCTCCTGGGGGAGGAGGGTCTTCTCCGAGAAGCTCCAGGCCGCTAGAGAAGAACAAATCTAATTGTGAGAGCCTGAGCCCCATTCATTTTTACTGCTGCTTTGATTTATTTTATTAGCAAACTTCTTTGTGTGATGACAGGCTTCATTATGGTGCCTGGAGAGACAATCCCTTCCCCTATCTCCTGAACTGAGGAGTGGAGAGACAGACAGCTGCCACGCACCTCAGGGAACACGGAGGGAGCTGGGGAGGTGGGGTGTCCCTCCCACAGAGGGGCCTGGGCAAGTGGGCTGCAGTGGAAGCCTGGCAGGAAGGGGCTGCCGGGAAGCCCCCTTCTGCCGTCCGTGTCTGTGTTGAGGCCCTGGCGGAGCTCAGATGCCGACAGGCCGTGCACAGGGGCAGGATGCTGCCCCTGCCCAGCCGGCTGCACTGAGTGGCATCACACAGTGAGAGGTCTCATCTCCTGTTTTATAAGGCGGGACGCCTCTGTTTCCTCATCTGCAAAATGGGGAAAGTGCTGTACCCCGGCCTCCTAGTGCTGAGTGAGGCTGACCGGAGGTAACAGGAGTGTGGCGGACACTACCAGCTCTGGTGACGTTGCCCTGGACCCGAGCTAGTGGGTGGGGCGCGGCACGCAGCCAGGCAGCACCTCCCAGGGAAGCGGAGTCGGCCTGGGGCATTCGCTGTGATAGAACGAGTCCCGTGGGCATGAAGGGACCTCACCCCTTCTAGTTTTGGATGTTCCTACAAGTTATTGTATCAAGCTGGTGAAATAATAAAATGTACAAACATTTTTTGTTTTAAAATCAATTTTGCTTCTAAATTAAAATACTTTTAGCTAAGGTGGCTTTAAGCAAATGTATCTATAAATTACACTAAATATCTGACTATTTCAACACGATAACACCCTGGAGATGAAGGTGTCTGCGGACAGCTCGGGGGCTCCTCAGCTTGCAAGGGGAGCTGGGCAAGTCTGTGCCTCCTGCTCCTGCCTGCAGGGCCAGTGTGAACTGGTCTGATCTTCCTCAGGTCTCTAAGAGCTCCTGGCTGCTGGCTCCTGTGGCCTCCCACCACTCTGCACCACTGGGCCCACCTGGGCTGCTGCTAGGACCCAGCTGTACCGCACCCACTTCTCTGCCCCCGGGCCCATGTGTCCTGTGTGGCCCAGCACAACATGTTCATTCAGTCATATGTGGCCCGGTCCCAACCAACAAAACTGAAGCCATGTGCCAAGTGCAGCCCCAGCAGTGCAGAGCCTTGCAAGCTGGGAGAAGGTGCTGGAACTTGTGGACCAACCTGCCAGTCAGCCTGTCCATTTTCTCTGTCCCTCCACACCCAAGCGCCAGCATCCTCCTGGCATCAGGCCCCACCCACCACACACAGGTGTGCAAGGCCCCGCCCACCACCCACAGCTGCACAGCAGACCCTGCCCACTCTGCGCAGCTGGTCTGACTCAGCAGCCTGGGTGCCTCCGGCCCCTGCCCTGAGCTCCTGACCCCGCTGTGTGGTGTCCGTGTGGAGCCACGCTGTCACTGTTGGCCGGGACAACCCTCCTCGGGTCTGTGTCTGGCAGCTCTCTGTCTCCTGACAGTGCTGGTTATGAGGGATCACTCCACCCTCTGGAGAGGAGGGTTTACACTTTCAGCAGAAAAGGGCAGGAGAGTCCCGAGGCTCATGTAGGGGTCTCGCAGCTCTTCCCATTCGTGTCCCGGCAGTAAGAACCCCACAACAACCACAGCTGTGCTGCCACTTAGAGCTGCCATTCCAGGCACCGCACTGGGCTTCTAATGTGTGCTGACAAACACCATGCTCATTGCTGCGCTGTGAAATAAAGATGACTCACTCCGCCTCAGTCACTTCTGGAGGCCACACAGCACCTGGCTCACCGAGCTCGCCTAGGTCCCTGGCACTCTTATCTGACACAGGGTTAGGACTCTTAACTGCTGCCCCTCTCTTACAAGACACCTCGACGTCCCTGCTTCCAGAAGACATATGCACGTGACGAACACCCTGGGTGTTGCAGGCACTCACTGGTGCACAGGAACAGGGTCCCCTGAAGCCCCTCCCTGGATGGCTGCTAGCGATGGAAGTGACTGAAACTTGGTCTCTTTGTCCTCACCCTCATTACGAGGGTTCCAGGCCTGCATGTTACCAGCCTAAGGGCTCAGAGGACAGTAGGTGGCCCGAGGAGGTTCTAAACTGTGTCTCTGCATGTGTGATACGTTTGCTGTTACTATTTATTTACTGGGTTATAATCTGTTGTGTAGGGACACATCACATGAGAGTTCCTACTGAGCCACGGCCCCAGCCCCCATCATATTAAAAAAAAAAAACCTGAATGTGAGATCACAATTTTTCACTCATCTTTTTTAAGCTTAATGTTGAAGGCATTTAAATTATTGCACCTAATATTGCCCTGCTTAGACGCGCTCCAGTAGGTTTATTCCTACTCACTTTCAAGTCACACTCCAGTCCATACCTTCTACCTGGACCCTCCTCACCTGTATGCTGTCTCTCTAGGACAGACTGCTGGGTGTGGACTTTGTGGGGCTGGGCGGGAAGCGTAATGGGCTTTGCTACATTGAGACTCAGGAGATACCTCCGCTTACACTGCCTGAGATCCGCCTCTTCCCCACTGCAGCGAGGTTCGGGCTGTGCTTGGACGCTTCCCCGAGTGTCCCTCACAGCGCCTGTCCCCTCTGGCTCAGACCTGTCGCAGTGTGTGAGACGTAGGGCTTTCCCCACAGCACGCGACTCCACCCCATCTCTGGAGATGGGGTGAGCTCGCCTCAGCTCATTGGGGTGTGAGGGCGAGAGGTTGGGGAGCGGGCTCCGGGCCTATGGGGGACAAAGAGCCAAGCGCTGCGCACACGCAGCAGCCCCAAAGGTGGCGCTAGGAGTCGGGGAGGGCAGCACAGCCGCCAGAACTCCACCAGGTGTGGCAGAAGTGGTGTGCTCACGCCATGCCAGTCTCACTTAGCTTTCTGACTTTGCCATGGGGCAAAAGTGGCATCCGGGAGAAACCGTGCTTCAGATTTTGCTCTTCTCAGGCCAGTGATCCTCTCTCACCCCGCTGAGCAGCAGCTGGAGCCCCAGCTGGGGGCCAGTCGCCCCGTGATCCCTGGAGGGTTGGGCAGGTTCTCCCCGGGGGACTGTGCTGGGAACCAGGCTGTTCAGGAGGTTGGGTGGGGGAGACGCACTTCTGACTTCTACAGCAGGGGGGTGGGGATGAAGCCCATGTGCACGGACGGAGGCAGCACCTGCCCTTCAGCATCTGCATGAGCCACAGACCTGGGCACAGGCCGACAGGACACAGTCTCGTTTCTAGGAGCCGAGAACCCAGCAGGACAAAACGCGCGTCCTCAGATGGTTTCAGCATAGGGTCCGAGAGCCACGCTGGGCCCGTGGGGACATGGGAATGATCCCAGCAGCACAGGGACTCAGGGGAGCCTGAGACCGGGAAGGTGAGTGGATTGGATGCACTGGGGAAGTGTTTTGGGGAGCAAGAAGGGTATGGGTCTGGGACAGAGGCTGCGGGTTTACATAGACCGGCTGGGTGAGGAATCTTCTGTGGTTCCCCTTCTGGGCACAGCACCTGGACTTCCCATGCAGGAGGACTTTCCACTGCACTGCAAGGCATCTCAAGAGACTGAGCCCAGGCGACGGGGCCAGTCCCTCAGCCCAGCTTACCTTGTCCTGGCAGGGCTAGATGTGTGGCCTCTCAGTTCCAGCTGTTTATGTAAGTCAGGGTGAACTGGGTTTAGCTCACCAGTGGCCATTTATATAGGGGTGGAGGAGGAAAGTGAGTGGGAGGCCAGGCCACGAAGTTCAAGGCCTCTCCTCTAACTTCCCAGCAAGGCACTGTGATAGTGTGACTCTGGCTTTGGGGAATAAAGTTCCGCTCAGACAGACAGGGAAGGATGGGGTAAGGTAAAGAAACAGCCAATAACTCTTCTAGAAGTCTCAGGGCCTTTGGAACATACTTCCTGGATTTTCTCTTCCAGACAGATACCCTGATCTGGAATTGGAGCTGAATTATTAATCCATCAGCCCTGATGGTATGTACCAATTTATCTTAATTTCTGGAAATGTGCGTGTGCTTTTCAGAGTACTCTCTTTGCTCTGTCACTAAGAAGAACAGGGACCCCAGCAGAGATCAATCAGAACAAACTTGGCCTTGGGTGTGGCTGCATTTCGGTGGGCACTGCTCAGTGGACAGGCTCACGGGTGCCCCTTGCCAAGGGAAAGGCTGCCATAGGGGCTGGGACTCACACTGGCAGATGGGCTGCTGTGGGCTCCAGGATCTGTGTCATGAGAGATAGAAGAGAGAGCCAGGGAGCAGCCCCTCCAGGACCAGGGGCCTCCTCAGGCCCGCCTCCTCTCCAGCTGAGGGACAGGCATGATGGGCAGAAGGGAAACTCCAGCCAGGATCTTTGTGCTCTCAAATGAGCAACTCCAATAAAACTGTGGAGAAAAAAGTGCTGTTTTTTCCACCATAATCGCCTGATGAGTGGTACTAGGTGGGCTTTTGAGACACAGAATGAAGTCATTTTGTGCTCACAGATTCCTTTGTGCACATCTTTCTCTAGTCACTGCTCTCTGGGGAGGACTTTCTGAAGGAGACACGGAGTACACAGAGCTAGGAGCTGGTGCTGGCTGGCATGCACTCAACTGACAGGTCAGTGCCATCTGGTCAGGCTGTCCTCAGGTACTTGGGTTACAAACAGAATACAAGATGATCTCTGTTTTATTGCCGCTTCTACCTTTGCAAGGAACTCATGGCCCAGTGTGGAGATAAACTTGAAAGAACAGACAGACTAGGATAACTGTGGTGCTGAAGCTCTGCTGATTCCCTGGGGGTGATCACACTGGATCCATGGAATGTTTGTATTACTTGGCAACCCAGATTCCGGGGGCTATAGACCTCAATAAATTACCAATATGCCACCCCTCGCCAAAGCTGCATGCATAGCTGATGGTCTCTTGCTCTGTAGTTCAGGCTGGCCCTGAGCTCACTATGTAGCCCAGGCAAGCCTCGAACTCAGCAATCCTCCTGCCTCTGCCTCCTGAGTGCTGGGATTACAGGTGTGAACCACCATGTCCAGCATTGTGGTATGTGGTTATCGGGGATTGAACTCAGGACCTTGAGTTTGTGAGGCAGAGGCCAGGAGCACTGAGCTAAATCCCCGGCCCCAGACATCGCTTGTGGAAGCACTCCCTTCTTCAGGTCAGCCTGGATGCAGCCTCGGGATATAAATCCGCAGGGAGACGGGCAGCTCCTCTGGTGGTGAGTCGAGCCACCAGGTTGGTTTACAATGGCAGCTGCAGTCGAGTGTGGAAGACTGCAGAAGACTCAGGCCTGGACTGCTAGCAAGCTGTTCACCAGGAGACTGCAGACCACTCCAGCAGACTGGGGCATGTCCCAGGGAAAAGCAGAAGAGGTGGAGCATGGGGTGGGGGGCAGTGTTTCTCGGGTGCTGTCTTCACGGTTGCTATTCTCTGACACTTCCACGGAGGCCCACGGAACCCAGCAGGCGACAGTGTGGGGTGCAGAGGCGGGCGGGTAGGCGGGTGGCAGGGCGTCCACGTGAGAGGGGCATGGCAGTGACCACCCTGGGCTGCTGGGGGATCCCACGGCCAGAGCAGGGCTTGCCGACACGTCAGAGTGGGCGCCATTGCTCAGGGTCAGCGTCTGCTCTGACTGGCAGCCGCTGCGCTGTCCCAGGTGTGGAATGTTTCCAGTATCACCTTCGGATATTAGCATTAGTCTTACTTGGGTGGCTGTCTCCTCATAGGAGATAGTTTCCGAGATCTGGAAGTTAGACCAGATGCAGGCTGCTTTTCAAACCCAAATGACGTTTCAGCGGAATTCCTGGCGGTGGTTGCTTTTTTGTTGTTGTTAATCAAGAATTTGTGTGGCCCAGTTCTGAACTAATCATCCAGTTGTGTTGGTCATAACACAAACACTGGTAGCGTTAATAAACTTTTGGGTAGTTATTAAAAAGCGTCTAGCCTCCTTTAACCTTTGAGATGGACCTGGGGGTCACACACATTTACAGAAGCAGAAGCTGTGGCTGGGTGTGGGTTGGATCGCT
Organism: Thryonomys swinderianus; assembly: GCA_004025085.1. Classification (NCBI taxonomy): domain Eukaryota; kingdom Metazoa; phylum Chordata; class Mammalia; order Rodentia; family Thryonomyidae; genus Thryonomys; species Thryonomys swinderianus. The sequence continues at coordinate 8,779 of PVIC010001465.1, read as the reverse complement.
GGCCTAGGACACAGCCAGAAGGAAGTGGTGGTGCTGGGACCAGCCTTCCTCACAGTGGGCTGACTGTGGCGCTTGCGTGGAAGCCTGATGGCTGCTGGGGTGCTGGGCCGGGGGAAGGGGCTGTGTTCCCACAGTGAGCACAGTAAGGTGCTGCCCTCCCTCGGGGCTGGGGCCTGGCCATGGCTGGGCCTGGTGCACTGTAAGGTGGCTGTGCAGGGCCACAGGGCCCAGGATGAGGCAGCTGCCTTTTCACAGAGGCCAGATGTGGCGGAATTCAGTTAGAATGGACTCAGCTTCTGTAGCCCCTGTGCCAACCAAATCGGTCAGAGTCAGTGCTTCCTAGTTAAGTCTATAACAGTGTCTACCAATTACTAGCTGCTGGTCACGTTCCCAGGGCGAGTGCTACGCACTTCCTAGATATTATCTCATTTAATCTTCACATTAGTTGCCCAATGCAGGTGATACTATTATTCCTTCATTTCAGATGAGGAAAGAGAGCTGGAGAAAGAAGCCGACTTGCCAGACAGCTGCTGAAAGGACTGGAGGTTGATCCCAGGCCTTTCTGACTCCCCACTGGGAGATTTCCCCTTCCTTGTCTCTGTGTTGGACTCCTACAGTGAAGCTAAAAGGGAAACCCTGAGAGAGGTGGCCAGGACTCAGCAAGGCCAGCAGGAATCCAGGCCATGCAGCCCTCCGGAGAGCACCTCCCCTAGGTACCCCGGCTCTCCCAGAAGAGAGGCTTCTCCTACTCCAGTGCCTGATGAAGAGGCAAAGGCTGGTGCGTCATGGCCAAGACCTGGGGTACCATGGGATGTCCCTGTGATGCCGCCACCTTTATCTCACATGCACATGCACAAATGTACACTGCTGGTCCCTGACTTCTTTCCCTGAGAAGCAGGGTGCCACAGAACCCTAATGCTTTGAGTCCCCCAGAGTCACATGCTGCTTGGCCTGGGGCCCAGGCGGACCCGGAGAAGGGGATCCAGGAGCATGACTCACCTTGAAGGAGATTTCGTACTGCTCTCCGCCCCAGATCTCCAAGCCAGGGTCGTACCCACCGAGCTCCCAGAACCACTTCCGGTCCACAGCAAACAGCCCGCCGGCCATCACGGGGGACCTGTCAAAGAAGAGCAGGTTAGGATGGGCCTGTGGGAAGGGCACACCGCAGCCCATGAACGCAACTTGCTTCCAAATGAGGCTTTCCTCCTTCTCACCCTCACTTCTCTTCACCAGTGCTGTGTTTTAACCAGATGGGCCCAAAATTCATTTATAGGATCAACACCCAGGAACACTTATGACCTGAAATCACAGTGGGGCTTTTCACGAGTGGGCCTCATTTTCCTCCTAGCTAAGTGGTCCAGATCGGGTGTCTCCAAGCCTGTCTGCTGCAGAGCCTCTAGAGAGATGAAAGGTGACACCGCACACTCGCTTGTCAGGCCCTTGCCAGACCTACTGAAATGACCTCTGGGGATGCGGAGCCCGTATGCACCCTTCAGCACGCTCCCCTGAGGACAAGTACTCTGTGACCAGTATAGACACCTGTGCGGTGGTGTCCACAGAAGCATCCTTGGCCTCCCTCACCTCACGGGGCTACTGGGGCGAAGGACCCAGAAGATCGGGTGGAGTGTGACCAGGGCCCCGGGGGCACAGGGATTTTGTGAAGGGAGTATGTATACTCCCAGCTTTGGGGGTGATGAGGGAGACATGGTGCCCAGGAAATAGCGTTCCAGAGCATCTGGACAAGGGGGAATGGACAAAGGGAAGGCACCCAGAAGGGGAACTATCAGCTAGACACAAAAGGGCGAATTAAGGGGGTCTGGGGCACAGGAAGTCAGGAGGTTATTCTAGTCCCACGGGATGTCATATTGCCTGCTGGAGTCCCCCAGAGCCTTACACAGGGCCAGGGCCTGGTAGGGCCTGTGCAGCGATTGCTGTGTCAGGTCCTGAGTGGCAGTGGCAGTTCTTCTGGAAAACGCTAAGCCAGGATGCCCAGCAGCAGCTCCTACCCCTTCCTGCCCTTGGAACTGCAGGTCTGGTAGATGCCAGTGGATGTCACTTAACTCACAGGCATCCCCCCTTCTGGCACACATGGCTTTCCTAGCACAGGGGTCCCCAGAAAAGAGGACCCCGTGGATAGTTATGGAGGGCAGAAGATGGCAGGTGCTAGACTGAACTCGTGGTGGTTGGAATCTGTCCTCTAAGCCACCGTCCACACACAGCCCTCACCACATAGTCCAGGATGCCTGGCCTTCTGCCAGGATGGAGCAAAGGTCCAAAACTGCTGTGTCCCTGGGTGCTGTGCTGCCCAGGACAGAGCCACTGAGCACTGGAAGCCGGACTGGTCTAAATGACATGTGCCACATGTGTAAAGTACACACGGGATCCACAGGACTAGGCACAAAGATAGGAGCCTGAGAGAGCTCACCTGTCATTCTAGTGTGAGTACAGATCAAATGGCACTTCCATATGCTTGTTTAAACGAAATATATTGTGAAAATGAAGGTTACTTGTTTCAGGTACTGGGGATTGAACCCAGGACCTCATAGGCGAATGCTCTACTACTGAGCTGCACCCTAACCCTTCTCTTTCTCTTGTTTCAAAATGTGGCTACTAGGAAATTTAAAATATGTATGTGGCTTGAGTTATACTGTTCAGTGGTGACTCAGCCTTGGAGCCTGAGTCCCTATACATGAGGTAAAGCGAGCTACACAACTACCTCCCATCATCAGAGCCTTTTGAAAGTCATCTGGCACTGCAGGAGGACGGGTATCACACGGACTCCCCTTTGTCTTCTGAGTATCGTGGGGCCAGGGTTTCTTGGCTGCAGAGAACTGCAGGCTTGGACAAGCAGAGACTGTAGATGGCTTGGTGCTGCTCGGGACATCAGTCAGGACTGTGCAGAAGGGCCTGGCCTGGAACCTGCCCAGGGCCAGGGGCCTTGGGGAGGTAGGAAATTCGCCCTGAGGCTTGCTGAAGGCTCTGGGCTCCGCATCCCAGAGGAGGCCTCTCCTCCCAGCTGGGTTCCGTTTCCCACTGTGTTTAGCATAATAATAACAACACTTAGGAGTGTCTAGTGGGCATCTTTCACTTTGCCTACATTCTCTCTGGCTCTCACAAAGCTCTTTTACTATTAGTCCCTTTTATAAGTGGAAAAATTTGAAATTCAGAAATGCTACAAAATCCGACCAGGGTGTGCAGTTGGTAAGTGGAGGAGCTGCTATTCAAACTGGGGTCGGGCACCAAGACCTACGTCTCTACACATCATTATACCACTGCTGGGCTGCAGATGGCCTGCTGCCAGGCACAGTGGGGAGGAGTGTAGAGAGCCACTGGGGTGTCTCTCTAGTGGCCACTCCCTGGGGTTCTGTCCAAGTGCAGCACAGCAGAGAGGCTTCCGGGGTGAGTCAGAGAACAGAAATGGAAAATGCTTCAGAAAGCATCAGGACAGTGGGGCTTCTGCTTGGCCCCCAATCAGCAGTCTGTGTGTGCGTGTGTGTGAACCAATGATGCCTGCATCCCACACTTAGACCCTGGCGGGATTTGTCTGGGGCATGGCGTGGGAGTTATTTCAAGTTCCCCTGGTGATGCCAATGTGTACCCAGGTCAGGGAGACACCGTGCTCAGGTGAGGGCAGTGCTTGGGCAGCCAGATGAGGAGAGTGAGGCCCTGGAGACACTGGCTGGAATTGTACGAGACAGCAGCATGAGGCAGATTCCCCTTCTCCTCACCATGCAGCAGGAACCAGCGGGCCAAGAGCCACCCCCTCCAGTGCCTGCTGGCTCTGGGGACCTGCTCCGCCAAAGCCAGCACCAGCACCAGCACCAGCACCAGCACCAGCACCAGCACCAGCACCGCGTTACTCCTCCAGCCCTACAGGGGGTGCTGTTATCTCTCAGCTAACCTGAAAACTGCACTTTCTGGGGCTGCCCATTCTGATCTCAGCCCCTGGGGCTTGATCACTCCGGGTGAGTCTCATCTGCTCTCTGGTCTGCAGGGTCCACACAGTCAAAGGGGGGCAGAGCTGCCCACCACTGAGGACCTGCTTAAGGCTCATGCCCTATAACACGGGTTGAAATTGCTTTGCTACCTCAGGCCAAAGGTCGGTTCCTCCTGTTGGTCTTTTCCTCCCTTTGAGGATGCTTCTGAGGCAAATGAGGTGGGGCTGACAACACAGAACCCCCATTTCCAGAGTAGGTAGGGACCCCAGTGTAGTGACTGAGCCTGTTTTGGATAAAGGAGGTCAGGAAGGGACTGCAACATCTATCTGACCTGCTGCAGAAACCCTTGGACTCTGCCCCACAGTGCACAGTGCCTGGCCATCTACCGTTCTCAAAGAAGCCCGGCTTTTCCCATTTCTCAGCTGCCTGTGCACGCACCCTGTGGTGTGGGGGGCTCCCATTAGCAGCCAGCATGTGACAGTGCCCGTGAAGAGGCTGAGCCCCGGTGAACCTCTTTTCAGCTGGCAGGGGAAGGCGAGAGGACATGGGGCTCACTAGGGCTCAGCTGCGGCCCCCTGAGGTGTACCCACAGTGGCCCCCTGAGGATATACATGTCCCGAACCCTGGCTGCTATGAACACGTCACTTCCGATGGCAGAAGAGACTGCGGGTGGACTCGGGTTTTGGAGCTTGGTGGGCAGATCGGGGCAGGCCAGTCAGTGATCAGTGTCATCGCAAGGGCTTCTATGAAGTGGGAGGCAGGAGAGTGAGGAAAAGGAGATGAGGTGAGAGGAGTGGAGGTGTGTGTGAGAGGGAAGGAGAGGCGGATGAGATGTTGGGGTACTGAGCTTCTGGCTTTGAAGGTGGCCAAGGACCAGAGCATCTCCCTGGGAAACAAGGGACTAGGCCTCCTAACAGTGCCCAGAAGGGACACGCCTCGTCCAGCAAGCGCACTCTAGACTGCTGAGCACCACAGCGCTGAGTGCAGTTGGAAACTAAGTCTGCTGGAAGTTCGGCAGCCACAGGGACACGAACAGCCGGAGAGCCAGGCCTTGGGCTTCACATCCAAGGCCTGCCGGACACTTCTGGCCAGAGAACTGGGAGAGCTGCCAGGACGCAAGGCTCCTGCGGGGGAAGAGGAGGGTGGCCAGAGAGGGGCTGCTCCCCACCCTCGCCAGCCCGTCCTGGGGCCTCGGCGCCTGTGTGCAAGGGGTCTGCGCCCTTCGTGGTTGGTTCCCCCATCTTTTACTTTCCACAATGCCGTGCGTCAGTTCACAACCCCTAAACTTCCGTCATGGGCCAAGCTGCCATTTCAGAAGAGGGGGAGCCAGCGACCTGGCCTGTGCTCACACCTGCATGCCACATGATGGCCGTGTGACCCGAGTGCGTCACGCACCCCCTGGAGCTCCCGTGTCCCTGTCTGGAAAACATGGGTAACAATTCTTACTGCCAGTGGTTGCGGGTGCTAAAGCGGGTCAGGGTACCATGCGCTCTGCACTGTTACCGTCACGAGGGGTGATGCAGAGGGTTACAGCTGGGCCCCAGACTTGGCAGGGACAGCACGAGGGACTGACACACTTCACAGGGGCCATCGCTGTGGAGGTGGCCAGCTTAGTAGCTGTGACAAGCGAGGACAGTTCCTAAGGCAGGCAGCGACACTGTGGCGTGTGTGCTGGGAAGGAGTCCCGGGCCTGACCCTGCCCGTGAGCCTGGGTCACTCGTACTTACTCAAACGGGTCACTGGGGTCAGCTTTCTGCAGCTCTGGGGGGATCGGGATCCGCTTGTAGTACATCTCCCAGTCAAAAGCACCCCGCATGGCATCCCCGGCCTGGGTCTCATACCGGAAGTCATCGTGGTCAATCACATCTATCATTGGGCACACGATAGTCTTGCGGTTCCGGGCAATGCGGTCTGAAGCAGCCAAGAGATGCGTGCATTAGTTGAGGCAGAAACTAAGTGTTCAGTCTATTCTGCAGCTACTCTGACTTGTAACACAGTCCCTGGGTGAAGTCTCTGAACCTGAGATTCCACAAAGAGGAAGAGAGGTGGGTGCTCCAAGCAAGAGGGGCCAGGAGTCTCCTCCCAGATATGCCCCCTCAGCAGGGTCCCGGGGTGGCTCCCCTATAAAATCTCCAAGTCCCAGCATCCTCTGTGAAACAAGGTGGGAGGCTCAGGCTTAGGTGTCACAAGCAGAGACACAGCAGTGTGGCAAGGGGCTTCCAGTGGCTGGTAGAGTGAGATGGGCTCCTTCCGGGAGCGTCCCCTGCTGGCCCTGCTTGCCTTCCCTGGGTTCCAGTCCTGCTCTGGACTCACAGCCCCGAGCAGCCAGGCCCTGTAGCACCTGCCCTAACCAGACGGTTCGGTCTCACAGCCGCGGACACCTCTGGCTGCGGGCAGCAGTCAATGGCCTCCCCGAGTTCAGCTCAGGTTTTCAGCTGGAACTGCAGAGGACAATGGACTGTTGACACCTGTAGCTGCATTGGCAGAGCCTGGCGCCCTGCTGGCTGCAGGATATTACTCGTTAGATGACCAAGATGGCCAGCAAAGGCCTTGTCTTAGGTAGCCTCGTGGTCCCTTTGAAGTCCAAGAGAAAGGAGTGAATCTAGAGGGGTCACTCCCCGCCCAGCCTGCAAACAGCATTCTAGTTTTGTTTGTCTTGGCCTTCAGTGCTCTTCCTTCCAGGAAGTCCTGTCTGAAGCCAAGGGATTGTGTCCGGGTGTTTGGGGTGCCCCTTCTGCCATGAGGTGCGAGGGGCTGTGCTCCTCTGGGCCAGGAGTCAAGTTCAGAACGTGCAGCAGGGAGCCCTGCAGGGCCAGAGCAGACCACGGCTACCAGGACCCCCTTTCCCAAGCTATGGTATATTTTCTTCTATGGCAGAAAGCAGCACTACTGCCTTTCTCTGAAGTGAAGAGACAACCCGTCAGTAGGTCATGAAATCAAATGTGTGGATGTGTGTGTTTGTGATGAACCCCCAAAAGAGCACTGAGTATGAGCCTGCCTTGCAGCTGATAAGGGACAGTGACAGAGTAAGATATTTCGGGAGACATGTTTCATTTGTACTTCATGAGGGCACATTTGTGAATTCAGCTGAGATATCCAGTGTGTTTCTAGCTGTGATGTGTGGTATAAAAAACTGAGAAATTCAGTTTTTGGCAGTGTACTCTAACTATCCAAGTGTGGACTGGGGGAACCAGAGCCAGGGGCACCTGGCTAGTGTCTGTGAACCCCCAAGCTTGTCCCCCCCAGGCTTACAGGCTCAAAACTCTTGATGGTGCTGGTGGACAGATTCCCTGAGGTTTGTTTGTTTATTCATTCATTCACTTATTTTTGCACTACTGGGGACTGAATTCAGGGCCTTTGCAGTAAGCTACATCGAGGCCCTTTTTATATTTTAGTTTTGAGACAGAACCCTCACTAAGTCAGTAGGTTGCCTGGGCTCAGTTTGAACTTGCCATCCTCCTGCTTCAGCTTCCCAGAGTGCTGCGATTATGGGCACGTATCACACCATGTCAGACTTCCCTGAGGATTTTAAATGCTGTACTCAGCAATCTTCTGCAGGGAAAGATGTAGAGAAGGGCACAACTCCTTAATTATTCAAGACCGTTTTGGGGACTGTACTTCCAGTGAGGGCTGAGACCGAGAGACAGTCCCTACTGACTGCTGGCTGCTGGCGGGAGGTCTGAGGTCAAGGTAGCAAGAGAAGGCAGAATTCATGGCACTGTATTTGCTGGAAGCAGAATGTCTAGCTTGAGCCACGGCTTTGCTCCTGTGAGCAGAAGAACTTCAGGTAACATAGCCTAGTGCTTCTAGCCCCCAGTGTCTGTGGTAAGCTTGCTGTGTCGGTGTGTTTGGGGTTGTCCAGGGGACTGAGCACATTTTGGGGTGTGTTGGGTGGGTCAGGAGGCGTGACCCCAGGAACCACATCTGGCTCCTTCCCTTCTCTCTGGCACTGTCCTCTCTGCTTCCTGGCCACCATGAACCAAGCAGCCCTGCTCTGCTGCACCCTAGTGTCCTGATGCTTCTGCCTGAGCACCGGCCAACTGTGGACTAAATCCCTGGAAACCATGAGCTGCTAATTGCAGCCTTGACCTCCTTAAGCTGTGGACGTTGGGCACTGTGTCACAGCAGCAGGGAAGCGGACAGTTTCCTCGCTGACAGGACAGAGGAAGACACCGCCTTTCCCTGAGGTTTCTGGGAAGACCAAGCTGATAATGGTGCCAAGATGCACAATGCAGCCTCCAGCATGTTCTCCCTGCCCAAGGGCACAGCTCAAAGCTCAAGAGCTGGAGCCGGGAGGCCGAGTGTTGCTCTCGTTCTCTTGGCCCTTCAGTTTTCTCCCTGGAAAAATGTGGGTGAAAGTGCCTGGCCTGCCTGCTTTCCTGTGGTGGTCAGATTTAAATGTGGACATGGCCTAACTGCAAGGGACTGGCACTACCACACGGTGGGGATGGTAAGGATGATGATGATGATGGTCAGCAGCGGGTTTCCTGTGTGCGGGGTGAATCATTCTCAGCATCAGAAACGTCTGATCTCTAAAGAAGGCAGGGTGAGCTGTGCCTGGAGAGGTTAATGGGACAAAGCTATGGTGGGCTCTGTCAGAGATTGATATTAGAGAGACAGACTTAAGTCTACACCATGGCTTCCGCCTCTCTTGGGAAAAGAACAAGAAAAGAAGGGTGATGTTTCTTCATGTACATCTGTCGGTTATGAAAACTGCCCCCACGCATTTCCACTGAAACAGCTCAGCCCGTGCCCGGTGACTCACTCCTGTCAGGGTCACTGGGTGAGCTCCACATGGGTTGCTCCTTCAGGACTGTAACTCAGGCCACTCAAGGTGAGGC
>PVIC010001464.1:0-91206 GCA_004025085.1 Thryonomys swinderianus | reverse complement strand
GTGATGAGGGGAAGGAATAAATATGATACAGAAAGAAAATAAAAGAGCATGTATAAGGGGGGAGGAGGGGGGAGTGGGTAGGGATATGGGTAAAAATGAGAATTAACTTGTGGCATATACTGGTACAAATTTCCCAATGTTATATGTGATTTTGAGATGTATATAAATTGTACCAATAACGAATTCAATTAAAAAAAAAGAAAGAAAGAAAAGAGGGGGGAGGGAGCAAAAAAGAAAGAAAGAGAAAGAATAAAGAAAGAAAAAGAAAGAAAGAAAGAAAGAAAGAAAGAAAGAAAGAAAGAAAGAAAGAAAGAGAAGGAAAGAAAGAAAGAAAGAAAGAGTGAGGGAAAAATAGCAGAAGGTAAAGAGGAAAAAAGATGGAAACAATGCTTATGTATTAGAGGGAGTGAAGAAGTTGAAGAGAGGGCAGGGGAATGGGAAAAATAAGAATCAAGATACCTCATGTCCAGGCACAAATTCTCATGTGATCATAATGTATACCTAACATGTGCCAATAAACTCAATTTTAAAAAACTAAAAGTGTAGCCCCCATCAACCTGTCCTTGCCTCCCCTGCCCTTCCAGAGTAGCCGCCATGCAAGAGAATCGTAGTGGCAGGTGAAGCAAGGAGAGCCTGGTTGGGGCTGGCAGTTTTGATCTCTCATTTTTAGGGCTGATAATTTTCTGGCTAGATCTTATTTTGAGGCAAAGGGGGTAGAAACTGGGTATTAATTCAGCCTTCTTAGTCTCACACAGATCAGTTTTATAACCAGTGCTAACCGAAAACATACAAGGAATAGAATTCTGCAAAAATGTAATCCACCTTAATCAAGTTTACCAGGCATTAAAAAACCACTACTGTAAGTTTTGCGGAAACCACTAAAAGATCTGATTCTACATTCTTTTAAAACCTACCTGTACTTCAGGATTTGGGGTTGAGAACCCTTACAAATTGCAGAGAAAAGATCTGCATAATTCCAGTGTTAAACTGCAGCGTTAAATGATACCTGGGATAGAAGGTGTGTTTTATGGCAATCAACATCTTATGATTTAATGATTTCAAGGCAGTGAAAAACTACTGACAGTTTTTCTGAACAAGATAATTTCATATAGTTAAAAAATAGCATATGCAGGTCAGAGATTTAGCTCAGTGGTTCCAGCGCCTGCCTCGCAAGCGCAAGGTCCTGAGTTCAATCCCGGTAACCACATAGAATGCTGGGCGTGGTCACTCACGCCCACCAGCTATCAATACCACATAGCACAGTGTGGGCGTGGTGGCTCACGCCTGTAATCCCAGCACCCGGGAGGCAGAGACAGGAGGATCGCTGAGTTCTCAGCAGTTTGCCTGGGCTACTTAGTGAGCTCAGGGCCAGCCTGAACTACAAAGCGAGACCCTGTCTCAAAAAAAAAAAAATAAAGCATATGCACTCATATTCTATTTTCCTTGTCACTATATGTTTTCAATATATATCCTATATATATTTTGAGTATACTATATAATAGTAGTTGTGACGATGAATTTGGATTTTGGTGGCAATTCACAGAATACTGAAATTATAATGAATTAGCACATCAGAGACCTACATGATAACTTTACTTTTGTGATTCATTTTTAGGGTTCCTCTTCATGAATTCCAGTCAGTGGTTTGTATGGGTCTTGAGATTTTTTCCAATTATCTCAGTTTGACTCTGTCCCACTTTGTTCCTGAAAATACCATAGAATTCCAGGATTCTGCTTCAAGAATATGAAAATCAAGGAGTATGTTACCAAGTTTTGGTAAGAAAAAGAAAGCATCACTCATTTCCCAATCTTACACTGCCAGGTGGCAGTGCTGCTTCTTGGAATATAGTCATTAGAAGTCGGTAGATTTGGACCTGGGGTAAGAGCCTGACTACTAGCATTTACTTTATTCTACTGAACTAAATCTGTCTGCACTGATTTCTGCCCAGATCTATGGCCAGAGATGACACATAGACCTGATTTTTGTCTCAAGTACCTTTTTTTTTCCTTAAACACACCTCTCATCCCCTGAGAGAAATATATTTTCCTAAAAGAAAAACTATATGAACAATAATTAAAATATAGTCCTTGACTGTGTTTCCCATAGAAGATTCATCAGGTAAACAATGGTGTCTTTGCAACAGGCATGGAAACTGACATAAAACCTACAGCAAAAGAATGAAAAAAGCAGGTTAGTCCAACCCATGTAACTGCAGGGTAATTAGTGAAATCTGGATAAAACAGAACTTGCTAGTCAGTTCAGTGATTTGAATAACAACCTGCAAAGGTACAAAATAACTGGATAGTGAAGTGGAACCAACTGTAATATGGAAGATTATGCTTGGGATTGTAAAGAAATCTATTATTTAGACAGATGCTACTTTTTTAATTGAATTCTTTATTGATACATTTTACACACAGCTTACAATCACACTCCACATTGGGGAATTTGTACCAGTATATGACATGAGTTAATTCTCATTTTTACCCATATCCCTACCCACCCACAACCCCCACCCCCTATATACATGTACTTTCCTTTTCTTCTTAAATCATGTTTATTCTTCCCCTCATTATTTTCCCCTACCACATTCCCTTTGAGTATTTCCTATTTCACAAAATCTATCAACATTCTAGAACTCATATATATATATATATATATATATATATATATATATATATATATATATACAGGTTCTCATACCAAAGAAAAGATATGGTATTTACATATCTGTGGGTGCTAAGTTTTAGGGACACAAGATCATTAAAACTGCAAATGTTGTATCTTCTCCATCTAATTCTGTTTCATGTCCACAGAGACCAAGGGTTGAAGGGCAGCATCAGAGAGGGGATTATTTTACAAAGCATTTGTAGGGCCAGACTTAAACCTATCGTGAAAGGTGGAAGTTGTATTCTGTATTATCCTAGGATTTTGCCATACAGCACCTTACCTGATCTCCATAAAAATAAACCATGTCTTAAGCAGAAAGAGGATTTACTTTTATGTTTTCAAAGATGATGAGCTTAAAGATCTAAAACCTGAAATGTTGGACTGGAATGTAAATTTTAACAGCATGTAAAGGCAAGTTCTTTTTATTGGTGATGCCGATGGGAATTTGCCAGGCTTCGATACCTACATTGCAGCTGAAAAGTCTTTAATTTAGCTGAGGCAGAGTGTAAAATATTATGCTCATGTTATTGGACAAATCATCAACTTCATGGATAAGGTGAGCACATTTTTGATCAGGTGACCTGTCAGAATACACAAGGGCAAACTCTATCTGCTTCTTATGAAAAACAAGTTCATCCTAACAGGAAGAATTAGCATTAGTCATGAAGGAAAGTTATCTGTCTGTGTGGAAAGATTCGGGAAGTAAGTAATGACTTCTTTCTTTGGTGTGACACAAATCCAAAAAGAGCTCTATACCTTTATTCTCACTGTCCTAGGTGAGAGTAAAAAGTAAACATAAAATCAGAAGTAGACGGTGCTGCCATTTAAGTGCAGTACAAAGTGTTAGAGCAACTGGATGGAGTCAGACCTTTGACAAAAGGAAGGAACAAAAAGACATAAATCAGTTCCTGGCTCTGAAACTTGAAACATAAGCAGAGTCTAATTTAACTTTTCTCTGAGGAATCAGCAAGTAGAGAAAACAATACTGGGAACGATACTAATTAAATTGATTCCTGTGGAATTACACCATGTGCTATGAAGAACAGAAGCATAATGCATACTGTCCTACCCTCACAGAGATTAGAGCTTTTAGACATGATGCCTGAGTGCAGAACTATCCAGGGCAGTTCACTACACATGTGAAATGACTGACTTAGAGTAGAGACATAGTGAGTCCAGTAATACAAAATCATGATTCGATTCCTTTTCTTTCTTTAATATTTATGTTGTGACTGGGAGACACAAAGGGACTTTTTCTGAGCTTAGAATGCAGTATTTTAGAAGATGATAAGAGTTAAAAAGATTTTTTTCCCTTAAAACCAAAACAAAGACATAAAGATAATCTGGCTTCTCTCATTTTTCCAACATCCTAATTATAAACCACGTAATACAATGATCAAGAATCAACCCAGCAAGAATCAATCACAGGTGATATACTCTCCATTCTTGTAGAACTTAAGGCATTATGAAAACACGTACATGTATTTATGCTTTCCATGTATCCTCATAATTTGCCTAATGCACGAGGAGCAGAGATTGCTCTGGAAATTCATGGACGAAACCTCTAACTGATTCCATTGCTTTAATGTCACATTGCACATGGATTGGATTGGGGACCTTATTATGATCAATACCGTAAGTATGCTTGCTGTTCTTTTTGAGGCAATTCTTCCAAAAGTCACCACAGTAAATCTTATCTTAGCATGAGAGATGTCCCTTCCAGCTGGTCACTTATTGCCATCTCCTCAGCTCTTATTTTTACTAGTACCAAACCTCAAGCATTTAAGTTTCTCCCGGCTATGTCAGACCCATCTTAGAATACTGCAAGATCACCTCCCTTTTGTACATTCCTTGGGACACTTTCATTTTTACATCATCTTCAGTGAAGCAGACATTTACCCAGTGGAGCTCTGTCTTCTCAACTAGGATAGCTTTAGTTTCTTGCCTCATTAAATGTTGCTCTAACTTCAAGGAACACATAACAAGCTATTCTGACAGATCTCTAACAATCCCTACTGCTCTTTGGCTTGAACTGTGTGAGTGAAAGAGGAAAAATGGTAATGGACATAGTGAAATACCCACCACCACTTCAAATTTCTCCAAAGAAATCTTCACTAATATTTTTTCTCCATTGCCCTTCTTATTATTTCAGATGAAAGACCACCTAAAAGACTTGCACTATTTTGTCCAAATTCCCCATCAAATCATATATATAGGATTTATTCTCAGATAAGAACTATTCAGGCAAGAAAAATCTTATTTAAATTTACATTAAAATTGTTAATGAAATGATCATTAATTTGTACAAATTTCAATTAAACTAGTTCTTTGAATCTTCAGAAACCAAAACGTGAATCAAAAAATAAAATTCCCAAGAATGTAAAGTCTGGTTAATCAAAAGATAAAGTTTTCCATATCTTAGCTATATGAAACAGATTTCTTAGTATATGTGCTGCCGAAGCGAGCACTGAAACAGATTTCTTAGAGAAATAGAGAAATATTTTACAGGTTGAAGCAGAAAATATCTACCACCCTTGAATGACATTATAGAAACAATTCTTAACATTGGATATAGAAAGTAAATTATACATAAACTTCCTTCTAATATGTCTAGTATTCTACAGGTAGTTCTCTTTTTTCCAGTACCAGGAATCGAACTCAGGACATTGCACTTGTGAGGCAGAAACAGTGTCACTGAGCTAATTCCCTGTCTCCTACAGTTTTTTTTTTTTTCTGAGACAGGGTTTCGCTTTGTAGTTCAGCCTGGCCCTGAGGTCACTATGTAGCTCAGGTAAGCCTCGAACTCAGCAATCCTCCTGCTTCTGCCTCCTGAGTGCTGGGATTACAGCCATGACCCACCACGACCAGGTACAGTTTTTAATATGCATTTTAAATATATTTTAATGTAAAATAGATTTGTTAGATTATTTTCTTGGTTATCATCAGTATTAATCATATGTATTATATAAAATTAAAATTAGATTTGCAATTTTCTGGGTTTAATTGTAAAATCATGTACACATTCAATATCCATGAATTCTTATTAATTTTCTCATAGTTATTAAGGAAGTAAGTCTCCAGAACAGTGATGATACATACTTCTTCAAGTATTTTGAAATAAATTTGCTTTGTGGATATTTATTTCATATCCAGCTTCTATTAAAGCATGAAAATGACACATATGGTCCTAATAACTACAGTATAATTTTCTGTCCAATTAGACTATTTCATACCCCCTTGTGCCAATTTTTCCTATTACTTTCACTTTCTGATGATTTACATATTTGATGTATTTACCCATTACCTCAAATACCACTAGATAAACTATGCCTTATTATTTATGATTAACAAGTTTTTATGAAAGTGTACATAAATTCAGTATAGAACTTGAGGTGATGTTCATTTCTATCTGAAAGCAGGTGTATTGATCAAAAATTTGTTTTAAGGAACAAAAATTTCCAGTACTCATTAATTGCTGATGTAGTTCAGGCTGGCCCTGAGCTCACTATGGTGCCCAGGCAAGCCGCCGCGAACTCAGCAATCCTCCTGTCTCTGCCTCCCAAATTCTGGGATTACAGGCGTGAGCCACCACGTCCAGCATTGTGGTATGCGGTGTTGATTGTTGGTGGGCGTGAGTCTCCACGCCCAGCATTATATGTGGTTACCGGGGATCGAACTCAGGTCCTTGCACTTGCGCGGCAGGTGCCGGAACCACTGAGCTAACCCTCCGGCCCAACTGCTGATATATTTAAATAATCCTTTCTTGAAGCAAACAGACCTAGGACCTTTTAGATGGTTCCAGAGAACTTCGTGGCTTAAGATCAGTAGCACACTTTTTGGTAATGTATCATGAAAAGTGATATTCCACAATGTTTAATGTATTTCTGCTTTTTTTCTGTCTCTCAGTATTCTCTCAAGGACTTTAATGATCACAGCACAGGCAGTAGCTATTATTTGAGTCTGAGCTGTGTGTTCTAAATGGAGAGATTTACTGTACAAGGGGTCCTGACGTTACAACTGACCTGACATACAAACTACTTGGGTTATGACCAGAATTTTTGTTTTAACTTATTGAACAAAGTCTTGAATTATGACCAAAATGACAGGCTCTTGTGCTATTACATGTTCTCAGATACAGATTTCACACTTAAAGAGTTGTGGAAGGAACACTTCCCATGTGGGGTTAATTGAGAAATCCAAGGCCAATGTCTCTCCAAGGACACTGAGATCTACCTGTGTACAGGAAAGAGGCTTTGAAGGCTGTGTAGGAGCATGAGTCTTCAGTTGACCAATCTGAGTTGCAACCAGCCCTTTCGAAGATAACAGAGTTTGCAAGTCAGGGATCTACTCTAATTCTCAGACCATTTCCATCACTGATTGGCCTGGAATGTCATCACCAACATTTTTCCAAGATAGACCACGGAACCAATCTTAAGGGCAGGGCAGGCTTGCCACTGATTTGTGCATCGGTTTCACCTTAAATCTACTGCTTTGTCTTTTTGAAGTCAAACTAAGGCACCATGGAGTGGGATTCATCAGATGAAGGTAAATATAAGATCTCAAAGAAAGTTGCATATTGGTCTCCTGGAAGCTGAAATTGGAATTTTAAAATATTAATATTGGGCCAGGGGTGCAGCTCAGTGGCTCCCTGCCTCCCTGGCAAGTGCAAGGTCCTGAGTTCAATTCCTGCTGCCAAAAAAACAAAACAAAGCTATTATTCTGCCCATGCCAGCCCTGACACTATTTCCCGGCCCCATGAGACCCATATGAGAGACAGGAACAGAAAGGCCTCAAGTTCCCCTCACTTCTGCTGCCACTGTCAGCCCAGATCTGTGTGGGATCTGTGACAGATCTGTGTAGGAGGCAAGAGAAGAACTACTGGAAGCTGTGCAAACTCTCAATCACTTGACCTAGGGCAAGGCAGATGGATTAAAAAAGACAAGACAAGATCTTAATGTATAAATGGGGGCCCAGGATGATCAAAGCTTTTGTCTGGCTGAGATGCCTTCTCCTGGAGCTTGTGACCATTTATTGATCATAAGCCTTCTAGAAGGGGTCAGGGGCAGTGCAGGGAACAGTGGAAAGAACTGACGTGAGCAGGGTCCTAGCAATAAGATATTCTAGTAGGAAAATATCACTGCTTAGCAGGAAATTTATTTCTTCCCTTGGATTAATTGTTGCCTCTATTGTAATTTTCTGTACAAGTCTTGCTGCCCATAGCTGCACTACTGTCCTGCAATCCAAGATGTCACAAGGTCAAGGAACATTGAGATCTCTGCTGTGACCAATCATATTTTTAACTTCCTGGATTTCTGTTGAGAACTTTTTTTTTTTTTTTGAGACAGGGTATCGCTTTGTAGTTCAGGCTGGCCCTGAGCTCACTGTGCAGCCCAGGCAAGCCTTGAACTCAGCAATCCTCCTGTCTCTACCTCCCAAGTGCTGGGATTATAGGCATGAGCCACCACACCTGGCACTGTTGAGAACTTTTTAAATGGAATCCCATTCTTTTCTATGTGGAACATTTACGTTTTGCATTTCTTTCTTCAGCATCCCTAGATTTCTATTGGTGTCTTCTCTAGACTCACTGATCATTTGTTTCATTAGGGTCATTATTAGTTTTCTTTTCTTTAAATTAACCAAGAACCTTATTGAATTATTTTACTTCCATTGATAACCTTTCAGAACTTCTGCTTTGTGGCTGATGATTTCCTTCTTCTTGATCCTCCTGAAATGATTTTTGAGGTGTTGGAAGTTTCTGGAACCACAGTGCCGGGTGTGGTGGCTCACGCCTGTAATCCCAGCACTTGGGAGGCAGAGATAGGAGGATTGCTGAGTTCGAGGCTTGCCTGGGCTACATAGTGAGCTGAGGGCCAGCCTGAACTACAAAGCGATACCCTGTCTCAAAAAAAAAAAAAAGTTCTCAACAGAAATCCAGGAAGTTAAAAATATGATTGAAAGTATGGGCATGAAAGAAACAACCAATGTGAAGAAATCATTTAATGTACACAACTCAGTTAATATAATTCAGCACATAAATAGAACTAAGAACAAAAATCAAAAGATCATCTCAATGATTACAGAAAGAGCTTTTTGACAAAATCCAACATCCATTCATGATAAAAATAATTGAAAAAAATAGGAATACAAAGATCTTATTTCAATCCTATAGAAGCTATTTATGACCAACCTACTACCAACATCATATTAAATGAGAATAGACTTAAATATCTCCCTCTAAAATCAGGAACAAGTACATTCATTACTACCACTCTTGTTCAACATAGTCCTTGGAACATTAGCCAGAGAGATCAGATAAGAGAAAGAAATAAAATAGATTCATACAGAAACAGATGATTTCAAAGTACTGTTATTTACAGATGACATGATCCTTTCTTTACTTACAAGACCCAAAAACCTCCACCAAAAGACTGCTATAATAGATAAGCAAATTCACAGGTGTATAGAGATAGAAAATCACAAAAATCAGTACCATTCCTATACAGTAATAACAAACTCACTGAAAAAGAAATTAGAAAAACAATGCCACCCACAATAGCATCAAAAAATTATTTAGGAATTAACATAACTAAGGAAGTGAAAAGCTTTAACAATGAAAATTATGTCACTCTGACAAAGGAAATTAAGGAGGACATCAGAAAATGGGAGCATATCCCCTTTTCCTGGATAGGCAGATCCAAAATTATCAAAATGTCCATACTTTCAAAACTATTAGACAGAAATCTAGATACTATTGCTATTTCTCACAAGACTAGAGAAATAATTCTAAAATTCATGTGGAACAAGAAGAGACCAAACATAGCGAAAGCAATACTGGGTAACAAAAGCAAAGCAGGAGGCATCACAATCTCAGACATGATGTTGTACTACAAACTGTGGTGATTAAAACAGCATGATACTGGTGCCAAAACAGACATAAGGATCAATGAAACAGAATAGAAAGAGCAGAAATAACTCCAGGCAATACAGCTATTTGATCTTTGACAAAGGAGCCAAAAAAGTACACTGAAGAAAGATATGCTCTTTAATAAATGATGCTGGGATAAATGGATACCCACATGCAGAAGACTGAGTCTAAAACCACATATCTCCCCATGTTCTAAATTAAAATAAAAAGTAGATCAAATATTAAATGATAAAACAGAAACACTTACTTTGCTGAAAGATAAAATAAGTACCACTCTTGAATACATAGATGTTGGCAAGGACTTTGGGAATAGAAACCTAAAGTCACATGAAATAATATCAACTCTCAACAAATGGGATCATATCAAATTAAAAAAGCTACTGCACAGTAAAAGAAATAACCAAAAATTAAAGAGGCAACCTACAGAAATGTTTTTTTTTTACCAAATATTCCTCAGACCATCTAGAATATATAAAAATCTCAAAAAAAATTAGACTTCCCCCAAAAAAACTTAACCAAAAAAGAGGAAGTAAAATGAATAGACACTTCCCAGAAGAATATGGTCAATAAAATAAACTTTAAAATGGTCATTAAATAAGGTAAATCATATTTAACATCATTGGACATTAGAGAAATGCAGATTGAAACTAATTTGAGATACTATCTTACCTCACAAAAAATGAATTTTTTCTTAGTTTTCTCATTGCTAAGACAAAATACTCAATATCCACAATTAAAAGAGGAAAGATTTATTTCAACTCACAATTTGTAGAGATTTCAAACCATAATCCTCTTACTCTAAGGCATGTTGACGTAGCATAGGGGCATCACAGAGCAGAAACAGTCCATGCCAGATAAGCAACACACCTCCCTTTCCCTTATATACCATACAGGCTACAAACCTTTTGAGTGGCACCATCCATACCCGGAGTGGCCTTCCGCATTATCCATATCCAGAATTAGGCTAAAGCAATTTAGTTATCACATGATCTTTCTGTCACACAATCTTGATAGTATCATACATACATACATCCTAATTCAGCATTACACATCAGTGACACATCCACCTCACAAAATGCCCACTTATGTTAGTATGAGGCCTTAGATAGACATCTAGATACTAGTCAAAGTGGCTACCATCAAAAAAATCTAAAAACAAGAAATGCTTGAGAGGATATTTGGAAAAAAAGAACTCTGCTCTGTTGCTGATGGGAATGTAAACTAGTACTACCACTATAGAAATCAATGTCGACATTCCTCAAAAAACTAAAAATAGAAATTCCATTTGACCCAGCTATCCCCCTTCTAGGTGTTTTTCCCAAAAGAATTAAAATTATTATATTACGAGGAAACATCTTACCTATGTTTATAGCAGGACAATTTATAATAGCCAGATCTTGTAGACAGCATATATGTCCATCAATATATGAATGGATAAGGTGGTATTTATACACAGTGGAGTACTACTCTTCCATAAAGAAAGATACATTTGCCGGGCGTGGTGGCTCACGCCTGTCATCCCAGCACTCGGGAGGCAGAGACAGGAGGATTGCTGAGTTCGAGGCTTGCCTGGGCTACATAGTGAGCTGAGGGCCAGCCTAAACTACAAAGCGAGACCCTGTCTCAAAAAAAAAAAAAAAAAGAAAGATACATTTGAGAAATTCATATGTAAATGGATGCAACTTGAGAGCATAATGTTAAGTTAAATAAGTCAGATTCTCAACCTTAAATGTCTCTTATAGGAGAAATTCAATATATACATATGCAAATGAGGAATAAAATGGGAGATAGATAAAATGGAAGTACAGAGAGGTTCCAGTGGTTTTCCAAATTACCTATTCCTTTGTGCTAAAAATTTACCAAAAATTAATATACATGCTAGTTCCTTGATTTTATGAGTTTCTCTGAGTTCATTGAAAATAAAGTTTTATGCTAATAACTGTTCCTTCTTTGTAAAAGTGAATATTTTTTCTCAGGGTCTTGTCTTCTGAGTAAATACTATGAAGATGATACAGTGTCTTAACTTTTTTATTTTGTTATAAAATTTTGCTTTATTTTTTCATAAAATAAAAAAGAAAAATTATATATTATTAAAATGCATGAGGATTAAGAGATATCTTATGTTTACTCCAGATAGCTCTTCTTTTCCATAATGATTTAACTTTATAAGCTTACAAATGCTGTGTAGAGAATCTCAAATTTAGATCACATTAAAAATGATCGCTGGGATTCTGTTATATTATCCTTCTTCCCTCATAGTCAACGGAATCATCAAGATCTATTTCTCTCTGACACATCGTTGATAATCCATTTCTCATAAAATACATATCCTACTCCAATAGTTACTGGCTTAATGGTTCTTATTGTTACTAATCACTGAATTACCTGATGTGTAATTAAATTAAAATATTAATAAATAACATCCTTTTTCCTAGATAAACTAGAGATTCATGATTATCTTCTTTTCAGTTTCACATATCAGCAGTGCATGAGAATGAGTTGAAGTAAGAATAGAATATTTTCTAAAAATTCAGATATGAACGTCTAGGTAATCTTCCTCTACATGCATGAGGTTAGCATGTTTAAGGAATTATGAATACAACAAGAACCCATTTTATTCTGACTGAGTTTTCAAATTGCTAGGAAGCGTTTCCAGGCAGAAATTTGATCTATGGGCTCATTGACACAAGCACCATTATCTAATTACACAAACATTTCTCTTTGTGGAGTTTGACTTCTCGTGTGTCTCAGGTAGCACCTCTCATTACAGAGCAAGCATTTCAGGTGCTGGAAGAAGAGAATGGGTTCCGCCATTACATTCTGAGTGTTTACTGTTCCTATTTAATTCTTGTCTCCATTATTCGAGTCTCAGTGCACTCACCACGTACTTCCATGTAGGGATTATCATTCAGTTGGTATTTGTTGGGTGTTTCCCTCTCGATTTTTCTAATTCCTACTATTTTGTCTTGAGTATTCTTTCCAATCTCTGTTTTAATAAGAGTTTATTCTGAGCTCCCAGCTTTGTATGTTATTCAAATCCTGTTTTCACAGGCTTCACAGAGTTTCTACACGAGGTTCAGTCATTGTTATACTTAGTATTTGTCGACCTCTAGGGAAGTAAACATTCAAGTGTTTGAATATAACGTGTTTGATTTACATCTAAAATTTCATCAAATTCATACAAATATTCATCATCCTGGTTAATAAAACCTTTACAAATTAATGGTCATTATTTTATATAATCACTAAGTAAAGTGTTGGCTAGGGTTTAACCCCTGAAAAGCACCCCCAACCATGCCTTTAGCAAACAGTCCAGTGTTTTATGTAGCTGGACCAGGATGGTTCATTTGAGATAGCAACGTTTTCTGCAATATTTTTCTCTCCCATCTTTTCAAATAGTTTCTCAGGCTTTGGCCTTTGACCTCATAGATTTTTTTATTTGTTTTTGTTTTTTGTTTAGGAGGGAAGTTTGGAGCAGCACTTGAGATTGAAACTAGGACCTTTCCCCTGAGCTAGAGCCCCAACCCTTTTAATTTTTTTTTTTTTGAGACAGGGTCTCAGTCAGTTCCCAAGTTGTCCAGGCTGGGATTCAACTTGTGATCTTTCTGCCTCAGCCTCACAGAGTATTGGAATTACAGGCCTATGGCATCATACCCACCTTGCCTCATGGACTTCTATAGGGCACATAGAGATAGGATGGCAGAAATCATTTTCTTTCCTTTCCCTTTGTGAAATTTCAGTCTTTTAAATTACAGTTTTCCTGTCCTACAGTTCAAATGGGGAGACAGCGAGAAAGAGAGATGGTTCTTCAAAAAGAGTGGGAAAGAAAAAAAGTGATTACAATTTGGTGCTAAGTTTTATTGGCATTAAGAGCTCTGTTGAGATCAAAGATCTATGCACACTTTAGAGATGGACTTCCATGGTGGTATTAACAGCAAAGCAATGGCTTATGATAGGTTTAGAAGCAGAGGTGATCACACATGGTGGAGTTGAGCTTGAATTTGGATTCAGGTTTAATTTCATTTAAATAAAAGCACAAATGGTATGATAGGTAATTGTGAAATAAGAAAATATGCAAAAAGGAAATGGAAAGGGCAGGTAGGGGATAGTACAAAAGAGAAAGAAAAAACTTGCTAGTGGAAAGAAAAGAAAATAAAGCTTATGTATATAGGGACGGAGGTTGTAGGGAGAGCAAGGGAATGGGTTAAAATGAGGATCAAGATGTGTCATGTGCAGGTATAAGATCCCGATGTTAAATGTGATCATACTGTATATATAAAATGTACCAATAAAATCAATTTTAAGGAATGAACAAATGAATATTCCTTACATATCTGAGCATGTCCACTAAAATTTGTACCTGCCATACATACTGGCAAATCTGAAACTGCTGAGAATCCTTATGTTGCACGGATCTGCATATGGGACCAATTATAACCCCTGTCTTCCATAAATGGCTGCCAAGATAACTGTGCTCATCTGCATCAAACATGCAACATGTCACATAGATGTTTTGTTTTTGTTTTTGTTTCAACTTGAAAGGAGGCATCATTTTTATTTGAATCTCAATGTC
Source organism: Thryonomys swinderianus (assembly GCA_004025085.1). Classification (NCBI taxonomy): domain Eukaryota; kingdom Metazoa; phylum Chordata; class Mammalia; order Rodentia; family Thryonomyidae; genus Thryonomys; species Thryonomys swinderianus. Next base: position 77,037 of record PVIC010001464.1, on the reverse strand, counting down.
TAGAACTCTACAATTGCTGCAAAGTAAGAAGCCATATTTAGTCATATGTCCTAGTTGTGGGCTCAAACAAAAGATTCCAATTTTTAAGAGATTGCCGGGCTCTCCCAGAGCTTTTCTTTCCTATTACTGAAGAGTTGATTTTGTGCTTTTTCCCCACAGTAGAAATACATTAACCCTCAGCTCAAGCAAGTCCACATAAGTCCACTGCAGTCGCTGCATCCAAGTGAACATATAGACTCTCTAGCTGATCTCCACTCTTCATAAATCCACACATCCAACGGATATGCAGTGATAAATCAGGAACAGGATAAATGCAGTTAAAAATTTCATTCAGAACAAAGCAGAATGTAAGACATGTACAAGTGACTGATCTACAGCCTTATAAAATCCAACTGGGGTATGACATTTCTCAATTGGCTCTGAATATCTAGGAAAAAGTTCCTACTTTTCCTACCGGTTTTCTTGCAAAGTACACATCTGTCACGCTAAATTTTCAGATATCCAGTTTATGTCTGTATAAAAAGTAGAGAGAAATTGTAGATACTTGTAGAGCAACTGAATTACACAGTTCCTTTATGTTTTTACGTTTTTTTTCAAACTTCTGTGATTCTCTTTTTCATACTTGACAGTGGTCTATTTTAGCAACACACCCTGGGTACTTTTAAAATATCTAATTTTAATACAAACAACACTTTGCATATATTTGACACACATACTTAAATAATAAAATGACAATGGTAGAAGTAAGTTTAAATACATTTGCTTTTTAATGCAGTAATTCACATAAACATATAACTAAAGGATGAAAGGCAAGACATTCTAGATATAACTTTTAGGCAGGCCTGTTCAGTCTATGGTAGGAATCAGGTTAAGTGCTTAACAGAGGAAATACAGGGCTTCACTTAATCAGGAGAGTAATTGATAAGAAGAATTTAATTAAATTAATTTCCTCTTTAGTTTAAGGTCTCAAATTTTGCAGAGCCTACCTGAAGCCATTGGCTTTCATTATTTTATTTTTCTGTAATTTGAAATGCCTTGGTTATTGGAAATATAAGGCTGCCTTACTCACTGCAGAATGGAAAAACAGAGAAATACTGGAAGGACTGAGACTATGAAGAAAACAGCCTGATGGGTCTTAAAACAGCTAGAATCAACACATCAGTTGGCAGAAATCTTCCAGGGATTGGTGAGAACTTGGGAAAAGCCAGAATTGAGCTACATAATTTCCATCCTTGTTGAATATTCCTGTTTGAAACATGGCAAAGAAGCAAGAAGAAGGCCATCAGGACCCTGAACTGTCACCATGAAATCTAAGAGTTTGGAGATGGGAAGTCCAAAGAATGATTAAGGTTAAATATTTCATTGACCCTGTGGGTTTAGCACTTGGATGTCAGTTTTGATTTGATTTAAAGAAATAAATAAGTGAGCATTCCTTGAACAGCTCTATTTTAGTTTGATTCATACCTGTCACATAGATAAGGTTGTCCTCTAAGCACTAAAATTTAGAAACTCATACTAAAAAGACACATTTCCCAGGAGACCAAAGCAACAGCAATATACTAACATACAATTTGACATTTGCAACAAGTATGATTGATAACAAAAATGTTAAGCAAAGGAAGAAAAGTAAAGTGGATGTAAACATCAACAGTGCAATATCCCCCTGGAAAACAAAAGTCCAGCTAACATGATCTCCCCAAACTGCTATGTCAAATACTTTAGGCCTAAATTTTCTGGTCCATGATCTATTTGACAACATAACAAGATTAACCATCAAGGATGTCAACATTAAGTTTATAAGAGAATTTTCATATTTTTGTACAATGTCACAGAAAACAAACAAACAAAAAAACCTCAACAAGTGAAAATAGTTTGTACACCTCAAAGAAAACTTACTAACAGAGCCTTGGAATGGTTTTAAATTTCAGACATCAACAAACTAAATGATCAGTACATCAACTCTCCTTTTTAAAGAATATTGCTTACAATAATAAACACTAGCTGTACTCAGGGGTATTGTCAGCCACACACTCTAAATGGAGATCCAGAATAATTTTTATATGAAATTTATAGTATTATTTAGAGAATTTTCAGGGCAGTGAAAGGGCAATTTCCTTTAAAACATTTCAAAGGGAGAACAAATATCAACTGAAAATTCAGAGATAGATTCACTTATTGATATAGTTTATCATTCAGAAATGTGACCACAAGTGTGCTTTCCAGTATATTACCCAAATTCTTTATGAACCTTCTCAAGAAAGGTAAAGACTTAAACTGAATATATAGAGACTTCATAACATAAACCTACAAAATGAAAATCAACTACCTGTACAAACATTCCTCTTTTAATGATGAGTTATGTTCATGTGACTATGTTGTTAACTGATCTAGTAGATAAATAAGGATTTATATATAGTATATACATTATATTCAGACAAAAATTAGTCAAAGAAACTCCAATTGTGTGACTTTGCTTTTATTTGCATAACTCTTACATTCAGTACTATAATGCATCACAGAACATAAAACTACAGTTCTGTACTGTACAATCAGCAAGAATTACAGCATTGTATAAGCAAAGTCTCCTATACAAAAAAAAATTTAAGGCACTATAAATAAGATGTACAGAACTTTGCAAAAAAATGGGTCTTAAATCCCAGCAGCAGGTCATAAGTTGGAACACTCTTTAAACAAGCAGTTTCCTGAGAAGGAGTAACTGTATAGCAAGTGTGACAAAATGTCCCCCAAACTTTTTAAAATTACATAAAAATAGCTGGGAGGCTGGGCATGGTGGCTTACTCCTGTAATCCCAGCACTCGGTAGGCAGAGACAGGAGGATTGCTGAGTTCCAGGCTTGCCTGGGCTACATAGTGAGCTCAGGCCCAGTCTGAACTACAAAGCGAGACCCTGTCTCAAAAAAAAAAAAAATAGCTGGGAGTATAATGAATGGTACAGTGTTTGCCTAGCATGTGGGAGGCCCTAGGTCCAACTCCCTAAATTATAAAAATAAAGACAGGGCAAAAAACCTTCATATTAATTATCAGTAGATGAGTTTATCAAGCAGTCTTATATAATTAACTTTCACCTTAACTCAAAAGGAAAGAAAAATTATGAGTGCTTTTCTGTAGAGCCAGATTCAAATTTCCTAGAACCATCTAATTTGTAACTTTACCCTTTTCTGACATGGATATCTTCACAGAATTAATAACTAAAGTTTTTCACAATTTAATTTTCCATCAGCACATAATGTAACCAGAGCAAAAACCAAATGGACAGTGACTTCAGAACAGGAAGCTTTGTACATAACTCAGCGGAACCCAAGCAAAGAGAATGTAATTGCATGATGCAATCAAAACAATTACTGACCTACGAATACTTACCTGTATACAAAAAGAAAAAAAATACTGTGAGAACAAAGAACACCCAATCCACACAGTTACAACAACTTCCTGGCATTTTGTTAGCTTGTGGATTAAGTGATGATTCAGTGAAAGGGCTCAGCTACGTGGTTTTCTATGCACCTGTTTATATAGCTCTGTTGACTGACTTTTCTTCAAAGTACTTATTATTCAACATTGTGTCAGATCTCTAATGCCAAAAATTACTGACCCTGGTTTTCAGCTTTGTTCTTTGGAGAAATTTAGCCATTACTTTTACTATTCATTAAACTTACTGATATTAAACAATTTGCTTTTTTAATTTTTAATTTTATTAGTACATGTTTATAATATATAATGACTACATTCTTTGTGGGGAGTTAGTACCTGCACAAAACACATCTTACTTCTTTTTAATGCCCCCTTCCCTCTCTCCCTTCTCCCTCCATCTTTTGCTCCCTGCCCCATTTGCAAAAGATGTAAACAATTTTAAAGTGAACTTTAATGCGTACACATAGAAACACAGTCTGGCATATTATAGATCATGCTTCAATTTGTTTCTTATGGCACTTCATCAACTTCTCCCATAAGGAATTTTGCTGCATCTTATCTAGAATAAAAATGTCTACACCATAGTTATTGAGTATATGGATCTCGGTCTGGTGAAGAAATAAATAATAAAAGTATTTTTAATAGAGAAGATTAGCATAAAGCATTAATAACAAATAATAGGTACTTAAATACTGAATGAAGTAAAAGAAGACTCTAAGGAGTCCAAGGGCACAAATTCTAAACAGTCACGATACCTCGACTAAGAAGAGTTGATTAGTAACTTAGTAGAGTTCCATTAGACTGAGATTGAGACGTCTTTAAAGAAGGCAGAAACAGTTGGCTTCAAGGGGCAAAGACACAACATGTCGCAGGCCTTTAGCTACCAGGCTGGTAAGAAGAGCCCAGCCTGAGTGTGGCTGGCAGGCACAGATTCATGAAGGACACTAAGTTCCCATGCACCTTGATAAGACAGGAGACCTCATGTCTTCCTGCTGGCTACAACTTGTACCATCTCTTAGGTTTTTCTTTGACAATATTACACTGGCCAAACAGAATGTGTACAAAGTGCATCTTGTTCACATAGAAAGGCAAATAAGGGAGGATTTGGGGCTGAGAGTGGAAAAATGAACAACTGGTACTCTTGTACATGTTGATTAACCTACCATGTGTCCAAGATTATTTAATATAATAGTGATCATATTTGCATGTTATCTGACATTCTGTAAATCAAGAACAATAAACTCTAGTCACCTTGGAAACTCACATTACGTGAGTGAGTGAAGTAGATTAGATATAAGATAATAAGAGAGGTTTGGACTACGATGAGTGAAGAAAACATGTCTTGCCTCTTAAAAGGATCCAATTCACAAATGACTGATTTGCAGGCTATAAACCAAGTCACTTCGCAACTAATGCACAGAGACTCCACAGTACTGTGTCAACAGTTGTAAAAGTGAGATAATGAGCCTGTCTACAGCCAGAAGATTTTCTTTGATCATGTTTTTTCCTACAGCCTGTGAGAACTTCCATCCTGGAGTCAGTTATAGAACCACAGATTCAGTCAAAACACCCAAGAGACTGGAAGGCTTTTGTTACTCACTGTTTAAGCACTGTGTCCCCATCGCTTCTTGGCCTTTTGGCTAAGATCAAGTGTAAGCACTGTGTCCTACAAGACTCCTAAGAATCTGTAGTATTTAACCAGATATATGTGTAAGTAGGTTTCAGGTTAATTGAAAGTAATTATTTTCATTCTGTATTGGAAGGAAAAGAAGCAAGGTTCCTTGTATTTTAATATTTTAGATGCTGTACCTAATTTGAATTAGGATACATTTTCCACTCTATAAATTCCTTTGTTTATAATTTAAACAGCAATGATAATAGTAGCATCAGAGTCTATTACAATTACAGATGTATGAAAGAACTATTTAAAGCACTGTAATTACATTACTCTTAGTAAACCGTCTGTATGTTTTTAAATGTCAGACTCTGAGCATTAATCACCTGCATGCACTGAAGCATGAATGGCTTCCAAATCATGAGCTAAACAAGTATCGTGGCTAAATCAGTAAACGTAAAGGCTGGACCTAAAAGCAACGAAAGTATAGGGCTTTTGAAGATAGAAAAATATTTTCTACAACCATATTTTCCAATGAGACCTTGTTTTACTTTTACATTTCTCTTCTTCTCTTTTCTTTTTTTCTTCTGCAGTGCCAGGGATCAAAATCAGGACCTTGCACTTGCAAGGCAGGCACAGTGCCAATGAACTATATCCCCAGCCTGGCATTTTTCTTTCAATGCAAGTGATTTGTAAAACATAAATAAAGTCATTTCATATCTTTGTAAGATTTTTCACATACCACGTATACAAATATTAAACTCTCTTGGAAATCTTGTGTTATAGTTTCTGGTTGGAACAATATGATCATTTTCACTTAACAGCAGTGGCAACAGCAGCCACCACAGCAGCAGATTTGTGCATACTGAGAAGCCAAAAGTAGTTTTAGGTACCTTCATTTTAAAAGTTGTGTTAGATGTGTGCCATAAACGATCACAAATATTCTTTCTCCTTTTAGCTCAGTTGGAAGACACTGTGCTATAAGAACTCAGAAACTGCTATCTTCCAAGACTACTGTACGTGGAAATTCTAGACCTGCCTCGTGTTTCTGATGGACACATGATGGAGTCTTGGGAAGACATTCACTCGCTGAGCCTTGATTTCCTCATCTGGAAGAGAGTATTTAATTTGCAGGTCAGTTGTGAGGGTTGAATGTTATGTTCCACGAAGAGCTCTCAAAGCAGTGCTTGACGCAATAAGCATTTAATTTTTGTTTACTTGAAACACAATACAGTTTTTCTGTATCTAGGCAGCAGAGGTAACACAAAAATATAGCAAAATAGACTAGATAAATTTGATATTTATTTTATATAACAGCAAAGTTGTTTTAGTTCCCCTCCTTTTGGTGGGGCGGGGAGGCTCTGTACCAAAATGCATCAGTCAGGCTTTTTAGTTTGGTTTTGAAACAGGGTCTAATTCACTAATTTACCCAGGTGGACTCAAATTTGCTATTCTCTTACTTCAGCTTCCCAGAGTGCTGGGATCATAGGAAGGCACAATAATGTCTGGGATTTTCTGCTTATTTTGTTCTCTCACTCCATTATTTGCTCTCTTCTTAGTTTTATTTAATTGTATATTTTGTTTTCTGTAGCCACATTATTTTGTCTTCCTCTAATCATTATAAAATGTTCATATATCTTCCAGAACTTTTTGTCTTCTGTTCTAAAATTGAGCATATGGTTTAATGCAAAGAGTTTGGTGTTTTTGTTTGTTTTGTTTTGTTTTGTTTTGAGACAGGGTCTCTCTTTGTAGTTCAGGCTGGTCCTGAGCTCACTCTGTAGCCCAGGCTGACCTTGAACTCAGCAATCCTCCTGCCTCTGCCTCCCAAGTGCTGGGATTACAGGTGTGAGCCACCACGTCTGGCACTGTGTTGTGTGGTGCTGATTGTTGGTAGGTGTGAGTCACCACAACCAGTATTGTTGTATGCGGTTACCAGGGCTAAAGTCAGGACCTTGAACTTGCTAGGCAGGAGCCAGAACTACTGAGCTAAATCTCTGGCCCATGAAAAGAATTGCTTAATTTAATTCTTTATTGGTTCATTTTATAAGCACATAGTGATCACACTCAACATTGAGAATGTGTACCAGTATATGACAGGAGTTAATTCTCATTTTTTCCCATTTCCCTACCCACCTTATAACCCTTGCCCCCTATATACATATGCTTTGCTTCCTTTTTTTACCCTCACATTTTTTGTTTCCCCTCATTACTTATCCCTACCCTTATAAAATGGAGTATTACTGTGTCATAAAGAATGATAAATTTGGGGGCCGGAGACTTAACTCAGTGGTTCCAGCGCCTGTCTAGCAAGCACAAAATCCCTAGTTCGATCCCCAGTAACCACATACAATAATACTGGGCGTGGTGACTCACGCCAACCAGCCATCAATACTACATAGCACAATGCCGGGTGTGGTGGCTCACACCCACCAGCAATCAATAACACATACCACAAATGCTGGGTTTGGTGGCTCAAAACTGTAATCCTAGCACTCGTGAGGCAGAGACAGGAGGATTGCTGAGCTCCAGGCTGAGCTCACTATGGAACCCAGGGCCAGCCTGAACTACAAAGCGAGACCCTGTCTCAAAAGATAAGTTTGCGCTATTTATCCTCTAATGGACACACCTTGAGGACATACTAGTAAGTGAAATAAATATGTCACAGATGTGTAAATACTGTATCTCTTCTCTGGTATGAGAAACTGAAAATGTAAATGAGTTCTAGAATGTATAATAGACTTTTTTTTTTAATATGGAATCAGGAATGGAACTCATGACTTTACACATGCCAGGCAGGCGGTGGCGCCACTGAGCTACATCCCTGGCCCATGAAAAGTTCTTTACCTCAGCCATCACTTTTAGGGATATTTGTTGTCACTTACACAAAAGCTCTTGAGTAGTTTTTCTGAAAACATCTAATTTGGCATTATTGATACATAAGATATCTATACAAATGAATAAATATCTTCTCAATTATCAGATATTACTTAAAACAATAAAAAATGACTTCTGTAATTTACACACATAACTTATTGACAGGTGTGATAATGTTAACTTTTTTTTTTTTTTTTTGAGACAGGGTCTCGCTTTGTAGTTCAGGCTGGCCCTGAGCTCACTATAGAGTCCAGGCAAGTCTCGAACTCAGCAATCCACCTGTCTCTGCCTCCCAAGTGCTGGGATTACAGGTGTGAGCCACCACACCCGGTGATAATGTTAACTTTTAAATGGCTTTATATGTGCCTATACAATCAAGACCCTCATTTACATTAGACTTATTTACTGATCTTAGATTAAATACTTAGAAAAATAACAAACAAATGCACATTAATAACCTAGTGTTAAAATATTCAATTGCAAGTGTCTGCAGAGGCACAAAGAACAAAATGACAAGTACAGTTCAAAATCACAATTCAGGAACCATGAAACTTATGTGATTTTTCTTCAGTTTGAAGTATTCTTTATTCTGTAAAAATCTCTGTTTAAAATAGATGCACCCTGCTCGTGATTCTCACGGTGCAAGACAGACACAGTATGCAAAGTTCGCATGTCACAGGGACATAGTGGGCTCAGGAGCAGGCGTTATCTAGTGGCTGGGCTGAGCTTCAAGTCACCAGGGCAGAGGCAGTGACAAGAAGACAGACCAGGAAAGCCTGCTTGACAGTCTAGGGCACTTCCTGGACTGCAGTGTAGAAGAGACAGGCCAACTCTGCTTCCTAGTGCACTCTGCTTCCTGCTGCACCCTGAAATCTAGCCCTCTTTTTGCTCCCATATCTGCTGCTAGCTGTGGCCCTCATGAAGAACATTCACTCGTCTGTATTTTCCCTTCCAGAACTTTTTCTTTTTCTTTTCTTTTTCTTTTTTTTCCAGTACAGGGGATCGAACTCGGGTCCTTGTGCGTCCAAAATTGGTGCAGTACCTCTTGAGCTAAATCCCCAGCTCTCCCTCCAGAACTCTTAGGGTACAATAAAAGTGTAATGCTTCTTTCCTGAAGAGGGTAGGAGAGAAAGACAACAGTGCTCTGCCTGATCTCCAGGGAAAGCAAAACAACAGGCCTGGCCAGTCGTGGCTTCATCCTAATGCATCCGCTCGAGTTTCTCGTGTGCCAAAGATTGATTAACTGAATGATAATTCTTTTTCCTTCTACCATGCTCACCTATCTCCCATCCTAATCCCTGACCCACCTTCTCTTGCTGGCTCACCCCAGTTTGCTAAGAGCCAGAAGGAGATGGCCAATGATTTCACTTTAACTCTAGGAGGCATGAAGGAGGCACCTTGATGTGGGCCCTTGGTTGGAAACATTCAGTGCCCAGTCTTTTGCTTTGGCTCCAGCCCCAGCAACACAGTGTATCTGAGGCTGACTCTCTTCCCTGGGCTTCTCCCACCTTTTGAAAGTCTCTTGCATGCTCCTCTTCAACTTCTGAGGTTAAAGAAACTCCCTGAACATAAAACGCAGGAAGAGAGAGTCCTCTGCGCTGCCCTGGTAGCCACAGTGCAGTCGGCCAACTCTCAAGCCTACAAAGGTACAGGTGGGCAAGATAAGCACTTCATGTTACAGGCCAAAGACAGCACCAGACCCACCCTTCTCTCTTTCCGAGATGTCTTGGCCTTTCTCCCATAGATTCTGGGGCCCAGAAAACCTTGACTGCTGAAGGCTGGTTCAGTAAAACAATGACATGCTGGTGCCACCTCTTACCCCTGCCAAGAAGGAAGAGGGGAGCAGAAGGCTCCTCTGCTGCCACTTTCCCCTCAGCTTTGCGGATGCTGTCCCTTGGTCTGCCTGACATCTAGGAGCTAGTCTTTTATTTCCAGGCCCTCTTCTTTCTGTAGCATGTGATGGGTTCAACAATGCCAACTACCCCAGGGCTTTCCTTGCCCCTCTGGTACCCTCAGGCCTTGGTATACATTTTAAAATTCAGTGACACAGGTGGAGAGAAGCTGTGTACATGGTGCATCGGAGGTAGAGAGCAGAGGTGATGTTTTATCCCTGTCACCAGGCGCAGGGGATATTTTTAGTCTACAACATCAGCCACGAGAACTGTCACGTACACATCATGAAGTGGGTCCCTGAAGGGGTCCAGAAGACTCTCACAGGGAATAAAGCTGATGAAAAGCAGAAATGTCAAGGGGAGAGAGAGCAAGGGCAGCCACTGGCTAAGGAACACGGTCTGGACTTTTGGGAAATAAGTCCCAGCAAATTCTTCTAAAACCTGCGGGTACCAAGAGACCTGTGTGAGGCACCGCGAACAAACTTCCTTCCCTTGGGAGGCCCATGGGCACACAGGGGAGCCTGGCCCTTGCCCACCGCTGCCCTGTCCTTTCATGGCCTGTTGCATCAGTAGCCGGTACTCTCCTCTGCCCCAGCCCCTCTGCCCTGGAGTGGCATTCTTCAGCCTGTTTCCCCAGTGATGGCCCTGCTGAGACCTCATAGTGTACTATGAACTTGAGAACAAACAAACAAACAAGTTCCATACTTCTATACATTAGCCTCTGACTGAAATGCACCATCTCCCTCCCTTACGAGTGTAAGTAATAAAACACAGTAACCCTGGCAGTACCTATGCAGAGAAGAGTTAACCTAGCGCATCTGAGCCTCCCATCCCCAGAAGGGCACATTGACAAGGTCGGCCTCTGGCTGCCATCTGGGAATTTCTAGTTTAGGGATGTTCTTTCCCTCCCTAATTCATGAGAATGACTCGCTGTGCCTAAACCGGGCATGCAAAGTGGTTCCCACTGCACACCTGCTTGCTTTCTATGGGGATGGAATTTTGATTCGTGCGTGACCAGCGTCAAGAGAAATCCCCGAATGCAGAATCTTCAAAAGTTTCCCCAGGCAGAAATATCACACGATGTTGCTGAGTTGTCATTGCTGAGAGAAGCATGTACCTTGTGTGACCCTTCCTGGAAACCAGAGACCATGAGGAGGATGTGCTTTAATTTTTTCAGGTTTTCCCTGTTTTTCCATATGATCCATGGGGACAGGAGATGATGGAACCTTGGTATGCAGGTAAGCAGGCTGCTGTGCAGTTAAACATCATACATACTACATAGCAGCTCGTTTGTGGTCAGAGGCGTCTGTGGAATCTGGAGGTTCAGATCCGTCCCCAGAAGGGTTGGCTCTTTTAATTACCCTGGATGTTTTGGACCATGTAGGGGTGATTGATTGATTCTGTTAAAATGAGAGTTTAGTAGCACAGCCCTGGTGAAGATCTCTCTCTCTCTCTCTCTCTCTCTCTCTCTCTCTCTCTCTCTCTCTCTCTCTCTCTCTCTCTCTCTCTCTCTCTCTTTCTCTCTCTCTCCACCCCAACCCCACAAGACAAAGAGCCAAACATTCTGCACAATGGATTCTGAATGACCCAAATACCATAAAGTTTAGTCTGTAGTCACTCTTTTCTCCATGTAGGCAAAAAACAAAAGGTTAAATTTGTTTCTGGACCTGGAGCAAACCATTAGATAAGGGGGGGGGGGTAGGAAATAAACATTCTCTCCCCATTCTTCATTCCAGCTGGGTTCTCCTGGCAGCTGTGATGTGCAGGTCCTGAGTGTCAGAGACAGTACTAGGCATTAGAGTAACGAGAAAGAAAGAGAAACTTTAAAGCACAGCATTGCGTTTGTGACTGTTGCATCCGGGTGAACAATAACGTCTGATGTAGAATGTTTCTGCTTGTTTCGTAAGTGCCACATGGGTCATCTCGATCAGGGAAAGCTTCAAAGAAAAACATACGTTCGTGGGACAGAGCTCCTTTGCTTTTTGCCAGAGGTAGACAGTTTGGAATTAAAACTGTTAGTATTAGAAATGAGGCTGTGGCTGGTGACTTTTTTCCTATACTTTTGTTTGTTGGAGCCTCTGGCAAAAGGATGCCAATCCCCAGTTGGAGATATACTTTTGAAGTTTGAAAAAGTGGAGGGTTTTGGAGTTGTTTTGTCTTTGTTTTGCTTTTTGCTAATGAGTTCTTCTGAAATCAGATTTCTGACGTTAGAGGCTAATGATTTTCTGGTAAGATGTGCATATTTGTATGTGGACTAATTTGAACAATCTGGCCCAACAAGATAAAGAGCGCTTATGAAAACCTCGCTTCTTACTTGAACTTGGCCGCAGCTGTCTGTCCCTACAGGGCCTCAGCTCTGTTGCAGCCGCTGAAGAAAAATCACTGGATTTCTGGGAACACTGAATTCATGGATCCTAAGTTCCTGGACCTGACCCTAAACTAAAACTTTATACTGTCTGCTAAGGAGGGGTTTGATTTCAACAACCAATGATGCCGAACCTGAACCCAAAGCAGGTACAGATTCAGAAAACAGAACTCTTCCCTTGGACTGCTGCAAACTGTAGACACATCCGTCTTTACACTGTAAAACGTTAGGGATGCCTGGTGGACTTTGTGGGTCACTCGTGGATGCCCCAAGGGCTTGTTTTCTAACAGAACTATTTGAAATGGAGCTGCTGATCAATTCTATATTCCTGATAAAAAGGCCGATTCCATTCTTAACTCATGATTTCTGGGGAAACCTACAGTTGGGAGCACAGCCCGGCACAACGGGCAGGACATCATACTGCTGTCGACTCAGGGGTCACTCTCCAGACCCGTCGCAATTTGCAGCAACAGACAGGTAGTCTTTCTTCCACTTCACTCACCTTAGTGAGGCAGCTGGTCATACAATGTGGATGACTCAGAAAGGAGTTAATCTTGCTTATACAGCTCGCTGGATAAATGATGGGGATGAAAAGCATGAAGAGAAGATGTGTAAATCCACTTTGAAAAAAAAATACCAACACATCAGGAATCCACTCTGGCAATTTCTTGGCCCAATGTGTCTTACTGGTTATGTTATACTCATATGGTATTCAGCGAAAGATGCTTTTGCCCTTTTTGCAAACAGTTCTTCCAGATGAAATGTCTGGGTCAATTTCTAAAAAAATAATAGGAAAACTTAGAAAATCAGGATTACTGAATGAGAATCAAGAATCTTGACTCTTGTAACAATCGAGAAAAAAAAAACCCACAACGCAGAGGGAGCCTTAGGGAAAAGAGTAGGGCATTAGTGATCTCTTAAAGAAACTTCTGGAAGCTTCCTCCTCTTTCTGAAGAGAAACCCACTGTACTGCTGGGCTGAGCATTGCTAGATTAAGATACATGGCTGAGCCTAAATGGCATGTGACAGCACAACTCTGAGACACCACAACTCGGGCCAGCTCTTGCAAAGTCTCACACACACACTTCCGGATGCTACCAAGGCCAGTGAGACAGTTGGACTGGCAACATAGACAGAGGCTTGGGGCCTCAGGGGCCCCTCTGGAACCGTGAACTAAGTACACTGCGCTGAGCACCCAGGGATGATTGCCGTCACACTGGGAGGCCATATCAGAGTCAACCTGACCACCAGCGGATCTGTTCTGGGTGCCCCAACATTGTCAGCTCGTGGTCTCCAGGGGACCACAAGATGTCCTCGGAGATTGTACTTCTTGCGCATGAACTCTATCATAACATTCCCTCAGTCCTGGAAAGTGCTCAGGTCTCTCTAACTTACTGGGCAAAGCTCTGCTGGGACATGGGGTGCGTGTGTGTTGGGGGGAGATTCATAACAGGAAAGCAGCCACCTGGCCACTAAGGTAGACCTTTATTGCTAATGGGATGTATTTTGGGTCTCCTAAATAGCGTGTTATCAGTATTGCTGGTTGGTCTCACCTTGCTATTCGGGCCCTACTGATTATTCTGTAAAGACACATTGACCAAGGGCCCAAAGTGTGGATTGTACAGAAAAGAATTAGCAAGCAGGTCCAACTACTGTCCTTAGAACAATCTGCTTACAAGACCACCTCAAGTGCTGTTTGAGAACCTAGATTTAGGAAGAGTTCTAATCCTTCCTTAACTTACTGAGTTTAAACCATGTGAACAATGCGATTCAGAATGAACACTTACTTTGTGTGCTTGGAATTTTGATACATGCTAGGCACAGTTTAGGAAAACTGTCACCAGCCTCAATGAAAACAATAAACCCTGAATCTCAAAGGGTTTATCTGGGAAGACATACCCAGAGCGTATTTATTATAGGTATTACATGTTGCTGAATTTTCATCGCTGGGAGAAGAGCGTACCTTATGTGGCTCCTCTTATGGGAGGGAAAGAACACAAGAAGGTGTGAACATTGATCACCCCAAACTCAACTGTGTCTTTCCCTTTATGATGCAGCCATATCCCTCTACTCTCTTACTGTAGTCCTTATCTCTGAACTGCAGCTATATGCAGAATGCTGCATTTCACAACCTTTCCAAATGGGCTGGTGACCAGGGGGTCCTCCAACACAGTCACCACTGTAAATATCAGATATTTTCTTAGCATACTGTAGATATTGCAGATGTCTTGAAACTTCAACATTGATCCCTACTCTGAACCTAAGGTAAATATTAGATTAGTCACCAAGTAGTTTTTTTCCTGATGTTTTATGATGATAAAAAAGCACTTATATTATTATACCATCTGTGAAGTATCTCAATTATCTGATGTCTTCCTTTAACATAATTCATTTCATAATGTTTTTCTTAACATGATCCTAAGAATTTGATTGGCTGTATTACTCTGAAAGCCTGATCCTGAGATGTCCATAGGACTCACCAGACTGCCAAGCAAATCTGCGCAGAAGAAGTTTCAGACAACTTCTAACGGGATTTCTTTCATGGGCTACCCTTCCTAGTTATTACAAGATGATTGTTATCTATAAGTAAATGGACATGCGTAGCTCTAAATTTCACGCAGGGACAAGCAAGAACTAGTTCTGTGGATTCTATTCAAAAGAGGCCACCAGGGGCCAGGTGTGGTGCACACACTTGTGACCTCAGTCCTCTGGGAGCCTGGGAGAGAAGAAGAACTGCGACTTCCAGCCCAGCCTGGGCAATTTACCTCGCCTCAAAATAAAACTTTACAAATTGCTGGGGGTATAGCTCGACGCCAATGTCCTGGGTTTACTCTCCAGCACCTCGAGAAACATGGTGGGAGGGGCAGCAGGAGCCAACAGTGAAGTCGCTTTTTGCCATGCTCATTCAATGTGACAGTTACATTGTATCTGGGAGCTGAAATCTAGTTACGGTTTTGTAACGTCGAGCCTTCTGAAACTGTAGCCCTTCCTTATAGGATATATGTTTCTTGAAGAACTTAAGTTCGAATCCATAATTCTGTATAGGAAAATCCCCAAACAAAAACGTGAAAACCTACTTCACTCTCAGATGGCTTTCTGATCACAAGGTACCTCTCGAGCCCCCCCCCCCAGCTGACACAAGGGGCTCTGAAGACAGTTATCTCTCATTTACAATGGTGCACTACAACATTAAGTGTCATGAGATTATTTATGAATATACTTCTTACTTGCTCAATCACTTTAATGGTTAACACTTTCAAATTTAATATCTCAAATTTCATGTGAACGGGTTCAGGGGAGAGTGGCCACAACTTACTACCCTGTCATAGGATAACACCCCACTCCTTCCTTGAAGATCTTCTGAGGTCTATTACCTGTCAGCAGATATTTTTCTTCACGATGAAACAGCACAAACAGAGGATTTTTACACTGTCTTTGGCTAAAGTATTTCTTTAATTGAATACAAAATACCCTGCATGTAAAAATAACAAGAAAGTTTATTTTCACATGTGCCACTCTTCTACCAACAAGGCTCTGTCTGTCCTCTATGGTAAACTGCACTGGAGTAGGCCGCCTGCCTTTATAACTTTGCACAGAGCATTTCCAGCATCATATCATCCATACTGACTGTTCCAATGATGGGTCTGAAGAACAGTTCCGCAATGACATTGGCATTGATGAATCTCAGCAGGAAGAGGGCGCTGTTCAGTTCAGCAATTCTGGTCTGGTACCCTCGGTGTGTCATCCTGATGTGTTCACTGAGGATCTGCTGAGTTCCCCACTGCAGTCCCTGAATGTACTTCACGCACTGCAGGCCCGGCAGATCTGGAAGGAGAAAAGTCTGTTAGAAACAGCTCACCACAAAGATATTCGCTAGCTTTTAGAATGCATCCATTTCTGTCACTTCCCCATGAACTGAGTAAGTGCTCAAGCATCCTGGGAAAGGGGTTTTCTAGACAAGGACAAAATCCCAAAGCAACTGTAAGTTTTCAGAAGCAATACTTCTAAAAATGAAACACTGTGTAATTATTTTCAGGTAATGTTCCCCCCAGGTTTGTACACACACAGTTAAAAACACTGGCCGTGAGCCAACAGAGGCACACTTAATTTAGCAGTAGAATACAGTTTAGTCTCTGCTCCAGTGAACGTTTTATGTAAACAGGAAAAATTTAACACTACTTCGAGAAATTAACATTCTGAGAAAGAGGCCATTGTAACACGGCAAGTTTTGCCATGACAAATATTTTCCTATTCTTCCCTGAAGTTTCCCATCATTATACTGATTGTTCAGTCAATGGCAGGAAACCTCACAGTCACATAGTGTGACTCATATATTTCATTTTAATTATCTGCCAGCAGGTCAATATTATATTAGAAGTTCATAATAATTTGAAAACTAATGCTGACCAGTTAACACATTTTACTGTGATTTCTCAATGGGGAAAGTTAAATTTTGTGATTCTCAGTGTTCTAAAAATAAACGTTAAGAGGTTTTTAACAGGATTTTCTTACATCCATTAAAAAGTAAAAATATGGACATGAAAACACCATGGATTGCAAGCAACATGATTCAAAAGTAACTTTTTTAAAACAGAAAATGCACGATATTCTTGTGGTGTGTTATTTAAGTAAAAATGAATGAAATACAACACAGGAAAGATGAAGTACACATATCACAAGGAATGCTTAAAAGGAAGATGCTTTAAAAATCTTTTGATCTGTGATAATAGTAATCTTGCAAAGTATTTATATTCAGGTGATAGTTTCCTATTTTGTTTAAATGATGCCACTGATAAATGCAATTATTTTCAGGTATATATCTGATATATAATATATATTACTTATCTTCTTATATTTAATACATGTATGTTAATATTTATATGTGTGGTTAAACCTAACTATACGTTTAATTATATATAAATTATATTAAAACATACAGATGAGGAAACACAAAAGGACAAACAACAAAGAAAGTTCATACATTTAATAGGCATAACCTTTCCTCCAAGTGTAGGAGTGTTTGTGTTTCGTACACACCCAGTTTAGCTGGTTAAACTCACATGGAGAGAAAATTCAGAAAAACCTTTAAGATGCAGGGGTGGATATGTGTCTGCATGTAAAACCAAAAATTACGTCAAACAAAAGTATGTAAAACGAGATCAGAGAAAGAGATCAGGAGAAAATTTCAAATGTAAACTTGTGAAACTGAGCCCCATCTGCCCACTGCATTCCGAAATGGTGGAGAAAACTGTTTTCCAAATGTCCTAATCACCAGGGCGCTACTAGGAATGCAGAGTTTTAGAGGCTGGATTTAGGCAACTGAATGGAGACCCTGGGGAAGGAGGCTTGGAAGACACGTAAACTCTCTGCTCCCATTTCTCTGTCTCTTTCTCTCTGTTATCTCTGTCTGTCTGTCTCTCTCTCTGTCTCCCCCCCCCACACACACACACACACAAGCACCATTTTTGCATAAGCTATTTGGGGAAACAATAGTATAAGTAAAAGAGTGACCTCCAACAGTCACGGGGATGGCCTGAGGTCTGTAGGTAGCGAAACGTAAGGTCTGAGTATGTTACCATCCTACCAGATACTGCTATAGGAGGAAAGATGTAGAAGCAATATTATAAAACATTATCCCAACTCAGGTTGTCTGGCGACTTCCTACAGAGGCAACTCGGAAGAGCGCTGCTTGAAGATGATTCTCCCAGTAGGACAAGCCCTCCAATGAGGTGGCTGCACTGTGTGGGGCAGCGTCTGGCACCCAACAGAAAACCAGCAACTGTTGTACAGTTGACATCACTTTGGGCTGAGACGACAGGAAATCTAAATGCCAAGACACGGCAGCCTTTTGCTTCGGAGTAAATTCACTAGGGACTTGGACACCCGGTGAAATGGGGTGGGGGAGGGTGCGGGGCTGAAGGTCGCTTCGGTCTCCCGCGGTCTCTTAAAGCTCTAAAAGCACAGCGCCCTCCTCTCTGCCCCCGCAGTATGTTTTTCCCTGCCCCTTCGCCAACCTGATTTTCACAGGGACGTGAAACAGAGCAGTGTGGATGCTTGGGGCCCCGCAGAGCACCATTCTGAGGCAGACCCTGCAGTACTTAGTCCACTGTTCTGTGTGACAGTAACTCCAGGGTAGAGTCTACGCGAGTCGCTCAACACGTTTCCTTTCTTCCGGACTTAATAGGTCCTGCTAACTAAAAGGTCCTAGGGAAATTTAAGACCAAGGTGTCAGAAAACGTTTCGAGATTTGCAGTGAGGAAAAAAAAAACTAAAGCTACACTACGGAATAAAAAAGAAAGAGCTATGTCCCATGAAGGCAGAAACTTTTCTGAAGCGTCAAACTGATGGAGAGAAGCAAGTAGAAACCCCAGGAAACACCCGCGCCCGCCAGGCCGAGCTGGGGTCCCACCTGGGAGCCCGCCCCCACCTCCGCCGAGCCGCCGGGCTCCTCGCTCGCGCGCCACACCCGCTTCCCAGCGCCTAGAACTCCGCGCTCTTACCCGGGTTAAAGAGCACGGTCCCCTTGAGATAGGCGTACTCCTTGGTACTGATTTCCAGACTCCAGCACTTGGCTAGGAAGCTCTTGATGGCTTGGACCGTGGCGGCCGAGGAAAGCTCCTCCGGCCCCGGCGGCGACGCCCACTCCGGCTGCAGAGCCCAGAGGGGCCGCGGCTGGTGGCCCTCGCTCTCCCGCCGCCTGGTGGTGAGGATCCTTTGCGGCAGGCCGGGCTCGGCCGTCTCCACCGTCTCGAAGGGCAAGCGGTCCTGCGCGAGCTCCAGCAGGAGCAGGGGCGCCCAACAGCTGCGCACCAGCACCAGCTGCTGGTCCAGGGCCAGCACTTGAAAGCAGGGCAGATACTTGACGAAACGCAGCGTCTTCAGCAAGCCGGCCGCGGCCGCCTCGCAGACCACCTGTGGACACCTGAGAGCCGCCGGCCGCGGCGCGCCGCCCCAGGCGGGCCACCAGGGGGCCTCGGGCGGCGCGCGCGTGTGCCGTGCGCTCCAGGGCGGGCCGCAGGCGATGCCGCCCCGCGGCGCGTGGTCTTCAGCGGCCGAGGCGCCGCGGTAGCGGAGCGCCGCGCTCGGCAGCCCCCCTCCGGCCCGCAGCTCCGAGCAAGGGCCCCCGGGCCGTGGCTCGGGCGCCTCGGGCGCCGCCGGGGTCTGCTTCGCGCCCGTGAGCAGGCTGTACAGGATGCTGCCCTGCCGCGGGTGCTCCTCGCCGCAGAAGCAGCAGCGGTACAGGAGCGCCGCGGCCCGCGCGCCCGGCGGCCGCTCTGCACCTGGCCCGGGCTCGGCCCCGCACGAGCAGCCCCAGCACGGAGCCCCGAGCCGCTCCCTGGGCGCCTCGGGGGCCGCGCGCCTCTGCTTCGCGCCGGTGAGCATGCTGTAGAGGATGCTGCCCTGCCGCGGGTGCTCCTCGCCGCAGAAGCAGCAGCGGTACAGGAGCGCGGCGGGCCGGCCCCCCGGCGGCCGCTCTCCGCCCAGCGGGGGCTCCGCGCCGCATGAGCAGCCCCAGCACGGGACCCCCAGCCGCGCGCTCGGAACCGCGGGGGCCGCGGGGGCCGCGTGCGGTTGCTTTGCGCTCATGAGCATGTTGTAGAGGATGCTGCCCTGCCACGGGCGGTCCTCGCCCTCCATGGCCCGCGGCGACCGCAGCCCGTTCTGCCCAGTGGCCTCCTCCCGGGACTTATTTATGCCGAGCGCGCACGCAAGCGCGTCCTCCTCCTCCCCGTCCCCTCCCCTCCCCCACCCCCTGCTCCACCCGGCCCGGCTCGGCGAGGCGGTGCGCTTCCAGGTAAGGGCCCAGGACCTGGGAGGTGAAAAGCTGGCAGTGGAGGGCTGTCCGCTCAGACTCTCCTGGGCACTTCACCTGCCCTCGCCTCGGCCCTGCCTCTGAGGACCTGAGCGCACGGGCGCCTGGAGTGCGGAGCTGGGACACTGTTACAACTCTTGCCATTGAATCGCGACATCTGATTTGGTTCCTGTAATGAGAGGGCAGAGCGCCCAAAGACAAAAACATCGATTTCTACACCATTTGTGGAAACTTTCATTAAATGATCACCTTGTATTAGTTGTAGTTTTTATACCGATAATTTCTCATTTTCTGAGACCTTGAAAATAGACTATATACCAGCAATATCAGCCACTGGGAATTGGTAAAAACATCTGATCTCAGAACCCACTCAGATATTCTAACTGCAAATCTGAATTTTGATGAAGTCCCTAGAATACTGGCATAAGCCTTAATGTTTATAGAGCACTGGCCATAACTGTTCAGCTTAATTCTATAAGTATGTATAAGCAGCTCATATATCCTAGATGCTGTGTTAAAGAGCTGGGCGGCAGCAACCTGGGTGTAAAGGTGGCTAAAACTTAGGGTTATAATACTGACAAAATTGCTAATGAGAACTTTTGATCCTCGTAGAGAATTACACTGGTAGATGTGTGACTAACCCTTCTGTCCTACCCTTCCTAAGCTTATGATAAATACAAGCACGGGGTAAGCCTGGGGGTTTACGGGCATTTGTCCCACAGCCTCCTTTCTCTGTTCCACACAGGCACTGAGATCAGTGAGGCTCCCAGAACCACCAGGCGCCCCATCTGTACTGAGCAGACTTTTTTACCAACCAGCCCTGTAACTTCAATTCTGTAGCCCTTTGAGCCTCATCTCTCAAAAATGCAAGAGTGCTCAGGCCCAAGGATGTGAGGTGGGCAGTGGATTGACCTATGTCAGCTGGTTTAGGCTCCCTTTCCTTTTTAGTTTAAATCTTAGTTAGTTTTGCTATCCTGGCATCAAACCTAGCCTTTTCTCTGGTTGGTTGATTGGTTGGTTTTTTTGAGACAAGGTCTCACTTATTTGCATGCACAGAACTCAAACTTGTGATTCATCTACATCAGCTTCCTTCAGTGCTAAATTACAGGCCTGTACCATATCCAGCTTCTTTTTATTATTTTATTTTTGGCTTTCTTTAGATTCTCCAAAATTTGGGATTATGAGTGTAAGAGGAAACCAAGGATATCCTAATTTTACTTTCAACCTCAAGTTTTATTCTCTCTGTCAGAGGCTGCACAATGCAATAGTTACATCTCTGGTCCAGACACCAGGTCACCTCAGCTTTCATCCTGGCCCTGTTCACTTCGTTTACGGGGTTTTGAAGGTCAGAAATTTGAAATGTTTTTGCTGGGCTAAAATCAAAGTAACAGAACTTTCTAGAAGTTCTAGGGAAGAATCTATTTCCTTGCCTTTTATAACATTTTGAAGCTGCCTGCATTCCTTGGCCGTGGGCCACTTCATTCTGACTTCCACTTCTATCTTCTCTGAGTCGTTTATGGACCTTCATTATTATGTCAAGCCCATCTAGATGATCCTATATCTCCTCTCAAAATCCTTAATCACATCTGCAAAGTCCTTCTTACCCTGTAAATTAAGATATGAACTTCTTTCAGGGGGACACTCTTCAGATTATCACAGGAAATTTGTTTAAGACATCTATGCCTCAGTTTCCTCAAATGTAAATTGTAAGCCAAAGCATCTGTAAGATAATCCTAATAAATCAATTTATTCATGTAAAACGTGTAGAATATTTGATGCATGATTCGTACTGCATTTTTTTTTTTACTTTTTAAAAGTACACTTGGATTAAATTGTAAGGTTAGGAGGTGATACTGCACCAGCATCACTGTAATTCCATCTTTCCTAGGGAGGCTAGCCCTTGCCTCCTGCCTATCATGTTTGTCCCACTTGTTTTGTATGTCCACATTTCTCGGGCCAGATTCAAAATACTAAACGAGTCACCTAGTTACAATAATAATATATATTTGCTAGCAATGTTAACTAATTATTTGTTTCATTATTTGCCATTTACAATTCTTGAGCTACTCTTTGGAGCATTGTTATTTTGTTTAGCAATCTTCATGCTTAATGAATTCACCAATGAAAGAGCCATTCTGAGTCCCCACCTTGAATTACCTAAATTGCTAATCATGATTTATTTTCTTCCCAACACCTCATAATTTCTTCAGTTATTTCTTGTTGGTTTTACACACACACACACACACACACACACACATATACACACACACTATTATAAAAGTCTTGAGGGTGAGGAATCTGTGATTCTTTATCTAGCAATGTTTGACACATAGCAGATAATCAAAAGACGTGCTTGTTGCCCAATAGTGTCACTTGCAAGAGAGGAAGATCTTATAGATCTTACACTCAGCACAGAGACCATGCCTTCCCATGCAGATGCACTGACTCTGGAGGGAGGAAAATGTTACCAAGCCTTGAAAAATTTAGATTTTTCTGGAGGCCTATTTTGATATTCAGAATGCTATACACATTGTGCCAATGTAACAAACGAACTCTGTCATGAAACCTGGCCTTGAATTTGGGCTCATCTACTCTGCAGATGTAACAGTAAACAAGTCATCTAATTTCAGTCTTCTTAGTTGTGAAATGGGGACTAAATTCTACAAATCAGTATTAATATGTATATTTTGTTCTAAGGACATTAAAAGTTATAGTTTTCTCTTAATATGATCATTTAGAGAAATGTTTACTGTCCCTTTCATTACATTGAGACATATGTAACTTATATTTATATGCATTTACTTTTTGATGACAACATTGGGCAAAGGATTTAACATTACATTTGTCTTTTCATTTATAAAATTGGAAAGTATTACTATAAACTAGTTTTAATATGTGCACTTTAGCTTTAGACTCTTCAAGGTTTTTTTTCTTAGACTCAACTCTTCAACTATATATATAGTTGAAGAATATATATATATATAAAATATATATATATATATATAAAATATATATATATATATATTTTTTTTTTTTGAGACAGAGTCTCGCTTTGGAGCCCAGGCAAGCCGCCGCAAACTCAGCAATCCTCCTGCCTCTGCCTCCCGAGTGCTGGGATTACAGGAGAGAGCCACCACGTCTGGCACTGTGGTATGCGGTATTGATTGCTGGTGGATGTGAGTCACCACTCCCAGCATTGTACGTGGTTACCGGAATCGAACTCAGGACCTTACACTTGCGAGGCAGGCGCTGGAACCACTGAGCTAAATCTCCGGCCCTCAACTATATTTTTAAAATATCCTAGAAAGTTAAACCCATTTCATGCGACTTTAGTCATTCACACTAGTAATACTTGATGCCTTTGACTTTAAACTTCAGGCATTGTCTGAAATTGAAACAACTGCGGTGTTAAAAAAAAAAAACATGAATTTATAATGTATTGGTTATTGGTCCTATTATTTACCAGTAGCAGTGTCTTCTGATTTTCTTATTTTCCTTGAAGATGTGATATGATCTTCTATTTGCAGCTCTGAAGGACTTTAGAGGCTCTTTGGACTGAGTGTTTCTAAGGAGAGATTGCCTGCTTGTCCTTTACAAGCATTCATCCTTGGAAATGTCAGGGGAAAACTGACTTCATCTTTCTCTTCATCTTTCTGTTTTGTTTTCCTGAACAAATAACTCCTGAGAAACAAAATCATCCAAATACACCAGTTCCGACATTTGTACCAAGTAATGGTAGCCTATTGGGTGCTGCAGGATTAACAAAAGCATAACTTTCCAAGGCAGGCACAAGCATGTGCATCTGATTTGTTCCATGTTCTCAGATCACTGTGACAGCTAGACCACAGGACACTCATCAGCTGAACCTGTCATGTGCTGGACTTGTCCACCACTGCAATTTAGATATTTACACTAACTCATTGTGTGATGTCCTTGACCATTTAGACACCTGCTCTGTAGAATCTATTATCGGTTCCAACACAGGGTGGGAGTAAGGCTGTTCTGCCTGCCTGCGTGCAACCTTCAACTTCAAAGTAATGCAGTTTTCACTAAAGAATGTAGGAGTGAAGTCCAGGTGGGACTAAAGCTGAGTAAAACTGTAAAAGTGATCTTTGCCTACAGGGTGCTTTTGACCAAGGAACGTATGGCCTGAAGGTAGGATGATTTGAAACACGATATGAATTTTCAAATGGAGCTTTAAAAAACTGGAATACATTAGAATTCAGTACCTTCAGTAAATAGTTTTCTCTATTTTTCAAGGTAAGTGTTGGATAAACAGTGTTGTAGATGAATCATAGCAGAAGAAACCCCAAGAGATAACCTCCTTCCTTTCTCTTTCCAATATGCAGAACATTTAAAGCTGTATTTAGGGGAGTCAATAGGCTTAGCTCCTGATTCATGAAGTCCCTAAAGAAGATAAAAATCAACATCATTTCCTTCAGATGAGTTACAGAGAAGGTAATCAGCTGCCTTAGCATTTATATAGTTGTTGAGCTGGAATTAGGACTCATACTCATTATAATCCTGAAAATGCTCTCAAATCAACTTTTCATATCAAACCACTCCATTGACAGAAAAACATTCATCAAACCAACTTATCCTACTGCACCTCCCAATTATGAATCCATACTAAATGAGATACCATCACGTTGTCTAACTAATAATTTCAATGGTCCGGGAGGTTTAAAAAGTATCACCCCATTGATTTGACTGGTCAGTTTATTCCATTGACACATTGACTCGCCCCTTACTGGTGATTTTAATTATAGAACCTGCCATATTGGAGTATGGAACTATTATAATATTTCTTTATTTGAAAATTATTTTCTTTGTCCTAACTTTTTTATCAACTCACTTCTGACAATCATTAGAACTACAGGGTTCATGAGGGTCATATTGAAGGCATTCAATAAACATATGCTGATGATGCAGCCTGAAAATTTTCTTCCACATTTTACTTTTCTTGTATCATTGTTAGATTGCTCAGCCTTCACTGCTTTCCTTTGTTTGTGTAAGTTTCAACAATGTTGTCAGTTCTCCCTTCTGCCTAAGGCTAACTACCTGTTTACCCACTCTAATTTCTAGTTCAATAATCTCCAGCATGTGAGTAGAGTTGTTGAATGTATTAGATGATGTTATATATCTTTTAAAAAACACTAATGTCACTTCGCAAAAGTTATTAGAGCTAGGTAAGTTTCTTCCAGGCTGCAGAAGCAGGATTTGTAAAGTGATATATTTTGCAATTATATCAAATTTATGCACTCAAAAAGTTTCTGTACATATACATGACAAATATACTTGAAAAAAGGATCATCACGATCAATAAGCTGTTCAGTGTAATGGTAAACATATTTAACATTACTAACACCAACAACCTGGTGCCTTTGTTTCAGCCCACAATGATAAACATGTAAAGAATAAAAACTGTACAAAGGGAATGTGGTAGGGGAAAGTAATGAAGGGAAAGAATAAAAATGATTTGAAAAGAAAAAAAAGCACATGTATATAGTGGGTAGGGACTTGTGGGGTGGGTTGGGATAGGGGTAAAAATGAGAATTTATTCATGTCATATACTGGTACAAACTCCCTAATGTTGAGTGTGATTGTAAGCTGTTTAAAAAATGTACCAATAAAGAATTTAATTGAAAAAAAGAATAAAAACTGTAAATAGACATAGATGAATTTCTTTTCAGCATAGCAAAATGCTGATGATGGTGAAAATCAGAACGTTTATTTCTAAACTGATGTTTTTGCCATGATGGGTGTGTCTGTATTATAAAAAGAAGCTGCCTTAGCTTGAGTTCATGGAAACTGGGAATGTGGTAAAGATTATGCACTCCTACTTGATTCTAGAAGCAGTGGTGAAGGGACAAGAAAAGTGAAATTGGAAATGGCCAAAACCAAAATTAGGATGCACCACTGTTGTCACTTCTGTAAGAAATGGGGCAGTTCTATCAGGCTCTCCAGGCATATACAGAATGGCCCCCATAACTGTTCACTCAAAAGAGGGAGAAGCAGTATTTATCCATTGCATTCCATCTCCCAGTGTTAAAAGCTGTTACCATGGTTCTTCTGATACTCACGATGCTGCAAAAATAATTGATATGAAAAAGCCACACTTGCATTTTGAAACTGTCCATCCTGTGTGTACTAGGAATCGAGAACTGGAGAGTTAAAAAAAAGGAATTGGAGAGTAAATATGAGGCAGGAAATTAGACCCATCTGAGAAAGAAGTTAATGTTTCATCATCCTTAATTTACTGCTATGAGGTCAATCTATTTGATATGGAAGAGTTGATCAGAGTGACACAATACCTACCTCAAGTCTCCTCTGCTGGACTTGGTTGTCTTTGAAAACCACACTAGCATTGTATTCTGATGTCTGATTTTTTTAGGTAAGTAGATCCTGGGTGGAGGAAGAGGGTGAGAACATTTAGCCAGCATTAGAAAATAATTTTTCCTAATGGATCCTTTATTCAAGCAGCCAGTATTACCAGCCACTCTCTTATAGACAGCACAGGGAAAAAAAAAACACATTGTTTACCAGTTTAAAAAAAAACACTACAATTATGCTAGGTAGCCATGACTTGTGCAAAATTGGAGTCTGTGGCAGGCCTTGTGTCACTTGTGTGTATTTTGTCATTACATACAGGTTTAAAAAAATCTCACAACATCTTCAAAGGAGTTTGAGCAAAACCAAAAAACCTTACAAATGCCTCTATGCCATGGAGAATGGCATTACCAAGATATGACCCATAAAGCCTTCTGACCTCTAATTCTAACATGGGTTATCCTTGTACATATCCTGCCAGCTATTCAACCAAATCAGTAACAAATTTTATCAACCCTACCTTCACCTTCAAAATGTGTGTCAAATTCAATAATTTGCCACCACCACCACCAGCACCACCATTACTATCATCTTAGCAGAAAAGCTTCAATCTTGTTTGACCTCATCTCCTACCGTAACCTCCTTCCTGATCATCTCCATTCTTATTCTGCCAGGGCTACATCTGCTACACAAAGAGCGATACTTCAATGGGACTATAGTTGTTCACTGCTGCAAGGCTTCTGATGTCTTTCCAACATAGCTGAGACAATATGGGCTTTGAGCCTCCTGTTTCTAAAATCTTACAGGACCTGGCTCTGGCTCTCTCTCCATTCTGTCCCTTATACACTATACCCTTGTTACATGACCACCTTGATATGCCTCATAACTGCAGCCTCACTCATGACATGAGTAATTCTTTTCACTTCGATCAGGACTTTTCTCAGATAGCATGACCCCAAGGATGTCTCCCCGACTTCCTTTTTCATAAAGCACCTCTCACTCAATTCATCTTGCCTGTTTTTTCTTCTCAGCCCTTATCATTATACATATACTTGTTGGATTATCTCTGTTTGGTTGGCTTGTGCATACATTCTATGTAACTGGAGAATGAACTACTCAGTTACGTCACTAACACCACAGTAACGGCTTTCCTGGACTTTATTTTCATTCTGCAGTTGGCTGAACACATTGTTCCACGGATAGTACCTTAATCTCTTACCTGAATCATGCCTTCTTTCCATGTCAGTCCCCTCTGTTTTGGGAGACTTTCAGAGCTCTAACACGTAAAAGATGCCAACCTCCTCAGGATGTGTGTATTTGCTGAGTCATACTTTCCTTTCCCCCAGTTTATCAGTGTACCTGTATCTTCAGTCTTCGGAAATACATTCAAATCTCTGTTCCATAGATTGCTTCCTTCCCAATGTTATATCGGATTTATCCCATCCTCGTCATTTACTTTCTTATTTCCAGAAGATTCTATGAGAAGAGGCAAATATATGCATTCTATCTGCTGATAACCAGAGCCTCAAGTTCATGGTGAAAGTTTACTGAACATAAAACTTTTAAGATTGAGTGTGTGTGTTTCTTTAAAAACTGTACAGTATGAAGGTCTATTGCAGGGACTTAGCTAAAACTGGTCTGAAATTCACAAAGTTAGAGAATATGCAATTTGTCTTACAGACTGGTAAAGAAATGCTACTGTAATCTCCTTAGAGCTAAAGTTCTGGTGGATGGAAGTAAAAGGTACCACTAGATCTGGATCCTAGAGCGGATTCAGTTGCCATTCATAAGCATTAAAGTGGGCATTCCACATACAAGAAAGGACATTCACAGATAACAAATGGAAATTGTCATAACACATCTGTTAAAAGCCACAAAGCTGAAAGTAATGTAAATAAAGTACAGTTCGGTGTTTATCTTGTATCTAGAATTATACATGAGAAAGAAGTTACATGTGTTATTGGAATCCTTTAATTCTGCAGTTAAACTTTAAAAATACCTTCTTTTCAGACACAAAAGGTCATTCTAAATGGGTTTACCTTGTTTGGCATCTGGTAAAAGTTCATTGAGCATTTTTATTATGATTTCACATTGATTTTTCTAGGCACCCTTTTAAAGTTCTTTTATTAAAGGTTGGTAGAGCATAGCCTTTCACATTTCAAGGCCATTAAGTCCTATTAAAAGGGTAAATTGTATAATGCATTGTTTCGCTATGTGAAAATCTCAGCTGTACTTTATTAAAGTAAAGCATATTTGGCTTTTCATTAGCACTAAATCAATTACTTATAATGTAAAGGGGATGGCCAACCAAGGGATGCTTACATAGGTAAAATTCTTAATGTAGCCCTGAAAGCAAAGAAAGTAGTGTTTCCTGGCAGTCACAAGTTATAGTACTTCATTTAAAATATCTTCTAAAGAAAAAGGGGTTCTCTTACATACTGTTAGTAGAAGTGTAAATTAGCACAGCTATTATGGGAAACAGTATCAAGATTTTTCAAAATATACCTATCAAATGCTCCAACAGTAACAGTAGTGGGTATGTAAATAAAATCAGTCTATCAGAGATATCTACAATCCTGTTTACTGCAGTAGTATTCAAAATAGGCAATGTATATAATCAACCAAGATATTCATCAACACATAGGTGGATAAAACATTGTACAAACAATGGAATATTACTGAGCCAAAAGAATGAAATTCTGCCGTTTGTAGTAATGTGAATAGAAATGAAAGGCACTATGGAAACTGAAATAAGCCAGGCACAGAAAGGCAAGTAGATCATGTCCTCTCTTACATGTAGAAGCTAAAAATGTTGACACCATGGAAATAGACAGTATACTCATGATCACAAGAGGCTAGGAAAAGTAGCAAGGAGGAAAAACTGAGAGAGATCAAATATCAGGAACCAAAGTGAAGTTACAAAAAAAGATTAAGTTCTACTACTTGATGGGCCAGGGAAGAATGACAATTTATACATTTTGGAGCATACTAGAAACACAGAGTTTCAAGGTTCCCAAAGCAAATAATAAATGTTTAAGGAGTGAAAATGCTAATTATTCTGATACTATCAGTACACACTGCACATGTGTGCAGAAATATCACACTCATAAATATGCACAGTTATGGATCAACTCAAAATATACTAAAATTGTTTCATTACGGAGATGCAAATAGTGTGCTAAGTCCTAGCAACACAAAATTCATCCTATAATCAGTTTGTCCTGGGACTTGTTAGGAATGCTGAAGCTCATGTCTCAGGCCACACTTGTGGCCTGGGAATCTGCTTTCGAGTAAGAATCTTATGAAAGCTTGAGAATCACTCTGTAAATCTCTGCATCACAAATATGGCTACATCTCAGTTGCATATGGTTACTTTAAAAATCACTGAGGTAATGCTTTAATTACTATGGGATATGACCTGGGTATGGAGAATTTGATAAACTCTGTAGTTAATTCTAATAAATAGCTATGTTTAAGAATCATTTTAAACCAACAAAGTGTCAGAGACAGAGACAAAGAGAATTTGAGTTAGTGCCTCTCCAGCTAAAAGGACGGTGCTTTCCATCTTGAGAAGGTCTGAGTTTGCTTCTTTGTTGGCTACACCAGCCAACTCTGAGTCCTCTCTGCATTTTGTTTCCTCTTGACACAACACAGCAGAGGTGCTGATTGACTGACAACTGACTGACTTGACCACGGATGGGGCCAATGCCCGAGGAGGGAAGGGAAATTTGGAGGGTGAGCATCTCCAGAGAGTTAATGAACTGGAGCAGTACTGCAGCCCCAAGAAAAGCCCATGGCTATTGTGAACTACAAAAAGGGGGGGGGGGCAGAAATGTAGCTCAGTGGCACTCCACCAACCTGGCAAGCGCAAGGTCCTGAGTTTGATCCCTGGTTTCAAAACACCAAAAATCAAAGAACAAAATAAAGCACAAAACATTGTAGCGTTTTATTCTGAAAGTGATTGCTGCAGCATGGCATACTAGAGTTGGAAAAGAAATGCAGAAAAGTGCCCACCATATTTCAGAAAGTATCATCAGGAACCATTTTGGGAGGGGTTAATTCTTTCGGATTGAACCACAGAACAACTTCATTTCAGGGTTTCCAGTGTTACTCTGTCACAGTGACTGGGTAATAAACAGCCACAAAAGACAGTCATAGAGAGGGTGCAAGCTGGACATAAACCACCTGAGAAGTTTAAGTTCAGGCCAGGAATGGCAGGACACACTTTGCTCCTTGGAAAGAAGCCAGACCCAGTATGTGTGACTTTGAGAAGTAGCAGGATCTGAAAGTGTTGGCATTAAATCCAGTGGTCTCTTTCAACTCCTGTCCCACTACATACACCTAGGCCAGAGACCAGTGGTCTGACTGTTTTCCCAATCTACCAACATGAGAAAAGGCATGGCCTAAGGTACACGAACAGGGGGTCTGCTGCAGTGGGAGAGGGCAACTCACAAAGCTTCAAACCATAACATTAAATGAAGAAAACATTACTTGCTAGATTCTAAGGCTGCAGCTCTTAGAAAGAAACCACTCATTCAAAAATATGGAGAAATACTTTTTGGATTCATTTTTTTTCTTTCATAACTAGGTTTTGGGTATCTGGGTCTTTGTTTTTCATTTTTCCTTTTCATCTTACATTTCCTTTTTTGTTTATTTTGCTCTTTTCCTTTTCTTTTTGTTCTTTTCTGCAATGTTTATTTAATGATATTAATTTCCCCTTACTCCTTAATAGAGCTATCTCACTTTTTTTCTCCTTGTCATCTTCCACTGGCTAGTTTTTTAATTCTCCCATTTCTCATCCCTCTATCTTCTTTTAGCTTATTTTTATCTTTATTAGTACACTGTATATATACATCATTATTCTCTATCTTTACAAAGGTAACTAGTAAGCTTTATCAGTCTTTAGATAAGTAGTTAACACTATGCTGTTACTGTTGACTTGTCTCTTAGTAGAGGTATAGTTGTTGCATATTATAAATATTTATTATATGTCAGAATTTGGTTTGTCATAGAGTTTATACTATAATTTTAGGTCTCTTTTCCATGGTTAAAGGTGAAACTCTAACTGGATGTTAGAACAGATTCAAAGTTCTATAGTTAGCCATGCCCAGAAGCTTCTACATAGCACCTGAAATAATTGACATGGTAAAGAGTCAATCTACAAAATAGGAAAATTGTTCCCAACTATTCTCTGGATGGAGAACTAATATCTAGAATATAAAAAGAACACTAAAAATTAGAACCTTCAAAATAGAAGACCCAGTCAAACAATGGACAACAGACATGAATAGGCAGCTGTCAGAAGAATTATAAATAGCTAATAAATACATTAAAAAGTTTAATATCTCTGACTATTAGAGTAATGCAAATTAGAATGGCACTGAGATTCACCTTATTCCATAAAGATTGACTATCATCAGGAAAATAAATAATACAAAATGTTGGCAAGGCTGCAGGGGAAAAGGTACCCTTCTACATTGTTGATGGGAATGTTACATACATTCAGTATGTAAATCAGTGTGGAGATTCCCCAAATAATGAAAAATAGAAATTCCATTGTGTTGGGAAAAATCCTGTTTGGGAGAAATACTTGTAAGGTCAAAACTGACCAGGCCTTCCTACAGACAGACTTTGGACTTAACTATGTTTTGAAGAATCCTGTTTGGGAGAAACAATTGGAAAGTCAAAATTGAACAGTCCTTCCTGGCTACCTATGACTTTGGACTCAACTCACCTTCACCTCTGGCAACAACAAGGACTCTGGTCATACCACATGTTGTGATGCTTCACGGTGAAACTACTCCATTGCAGGTGTCTGCTCTGCCCTCTGAATCTTTGTTACATTTTGTTGCTCTAGAGGTGCTGAATAAAAGTTATGGCAGGCTGGGGCCTGGGGTCTTTTGCTACCCAGAGTCACATGGATCAGGCCCAAGCTCAGCATCTCTAAGCCTCATTTCTACCTAGTTATTGTTTCCCTGTGTACTGTCAACTCACAGGAGACTAGAACCTAATCCAAAGGTCCAGTTACACTCCCTTCCCCTGTTTCCCACACAATTCAATCCAGCCATTTGTCTTCTAAGTATTTTGCTGAAAAATTTAAAGACATTATATTACAGTGTTACATACATACCCATCATTATAGCACCACTACTCATAATAGCTAAGTTTAGGAAGTGGCTTATATATCCATCAATAGATGAATGGATAAAGAAAATGTGGTATTTAAACACAAAATATTACTTTGTCATAAAGAAGGATAAACTTGAGTAGTTTGTAGGAAAATGGATTCACCTTAAGACTGTTAGTGGAGTAAATCTGATCCACAGCTTAAATAAAGAGCAAAATAAAATTTAGATAAAGGAAAATAAGAAAAGGAACCAAGAGATGGATGGAGGAGAAAAAGAGAGGTACAAAGGGGATGAAAAAAGAATTAAGGTAAGTCATGTACACGTATCAACTTCCCATAAAGAATTTAATCATAACATACTGCAAACACATAGTATAAAAAAATGAAAAGAAGAAAATTCACTTATGTTTACTGCAGAATAATAATATGACGTAGTTAAATTTTGTGATAAATCATCAAAATTCACAAATGAAAGCAACCATGACAGCATTAGTCAATGGTAATATATTGTCTATCATCACATTTATATTCATCAGCTTATTGAATTAGCAGAAGTGGTGGTAAAAAAAAAAAGGATGAGATTTGACCAAGTACTTTATTCTGACTACCATGCAAAGCATTTTCTACAAATTATTCCACTCAATTTAAGAGGAAACATTTCCTCTGAAAATTATTCTTAAGTCATGCCATAATGGGCACATGAGGTTTACCTGGGCCAGGGCAGCCTTTGCCATGGAAGGTAAAGAGGGCAAAGCCCTCAGGGTAGAAAAATCTTAGTAGGTTCAAGGAACTGAAAAGGATTAATGTCACTATGATGAATGAAATAGGCAACAAATGATGACAGTCAAAAATACCATTACCATTTATAGAGATGTTGAGCTAATTCACATTTTCTGTTTCTGATTGATGTCACTTTGTATTTATTTAGAAAGAAATTCAACCCCTTTTTTACATACGTTATAGACAAAAGGGAAAATATTGTGTTGACTATTCTAAAATAAACAACCTGGTAGAATAGAATCACGGAAGGAGTCACATTTTTCACATTTCTACCAGTCAATCTGAGGAATTCACCCTTTTATGCATATGATTTTAGGTGGAGGGTGATTCTTCATATGCACTTTACCTTAATACTGATATCATGGTAGTTCGAAATGTTCTATATTTTTACAATATTCCCGCACACATTTTGAAAGACAACAGACCTGATGACTTCAAGTTTACTACTATACAACTCTGCTCCATATGGGAATTGTAGAAAGGTCAGGGAAATGGAAAAATCTGAGAATCAAGATGTGTTATATACTGGTACAGACCCTCAATGTTGAATGTGATCATAATGAATGTATAAAATGTACCAATAAAATCAATTTTTTTTTTAGTTTTTTTGATACAGGGTCTTGCTTTGTAGTTCATGCTGGCCCTGAACTCACTATGTAGCCCAGGCTGGCCTCAAACTCACAGCAATCCTCTTGCTTCTGCCTCTGAGGTGCTGGGATTACAGATGTGAGCTGCCATACTCAGCATTGTGGTATGTGGTACCAGGGATCAAACTCAAGACCTTGCACTTGCCAGACACATGTTGGAACCACTGAGCTAAATCCCTGGCCTTAAAATCAGTTTTTTAAAAAAGGAATTTACTACCATAACAATCATGCTCCATAAAGTTTGGAAATCCCTATAACTTCACTGAAAATGTATACCTAAAAACACAACCTAATAGTGTCTTACATTTGATATTTTCCCCTTTCTTCCCATGGTAATCACTGAATATCTATCAGGATCTTGCACAAAGTTATTTTCTTGAGTATATCTTCTCTAAAACTTGTATTTGTTTTCATTTTTAAAAGTTTGTAAAAGTTTTTGGAATGTTTAAACCATTTCAATCTCCCTCCATTGTCTCTTTTGAAAGCCCTGTGTAGATAAGGTTACGGTTGTATGTGACAATCAATCACTCAATCTAAAATAATAGTACCTTAAACAATACAGATTTCTGTCTTATGTATAGTTAGCCTTTATAGAAACGCCAGGGCTGTTAAGGTATCTCCACAGTCATTCAGGACTTGTTATGGATGTGAAGGTTAGGCTTGATTGTGCCAACTAGATTGTCTTGGGAGTTACCCAGCAGATTAGTAAAGCACACTTCACTGTGTATCTGCATGAATTATGGAGATGTGATCTTGGATTCTATATATAGTTCCTGGCCCTTTCTCTGGCACTGTTCCCTTCTGGCCACAGTGAACTAAGCATCTTCACTCCATCGTACCTTTCTACTATTATGTTCTTGCCTTGCAATCTGCCAACCATGTACTGAATGCCCTCAAGCTATGAGTTAAATTGCTAATTTGAGACCCTCTTCTTTTTTACTTGAAGAATTTGTTTCTTTGAAACTTGAACATTGAGTGAGGTAGTAAAGCCTAAGTAATTAGTGTTCTGACACTGTGACAACATGGCCTTCCAGATGGTACTACAGGGGTATGTACATGAAGACCACCACCAGAAATAAAGTAATATAAGCTGACAAACCCAGGAAAGACCTACAAGAGGTGTATTTTGTTACCTATTTTCAGTTAAGAGATTTTACCTGGTCTCTAGTGAGGAGAAGTGATAAGTCTACTTAGAACCTCAATTTGCATCATTTATAATTATTTATTAATATGTGTTGGCAGTACATCATAACTACATTCATTGTGAGTAGTTGGTGCATGTATGTGACATATCTTAATTCTTTATATCCTTTTGCCCTCCTCATCCCTTCTCCACATTCCTTCCTAGTTGCCAAAGATTCATCTTCCTATTTACTGTTTGTCTATCTCTAGTTTGCTTTTTGATTTATTTATACTTTGCACTTCTCATAAAAGAGAAAACATTTTTAGGTTTATGTATATGATTTATTTCACTTAACATTATAGAGGCATGGTGCATCCATTTTCCTATAAAGGACTCAAGTTTAGCCTTATTTAGTATAGAGGTCCATGGTGAGTAAATACCACATTTTCTTTATCCATTCATCTGTTGATGGACATATAGGTCATTTCCAAGATTTAACTGCCAAAAATTGTTCTGCTATAAACATAGGCATGCATGTATCACTGTAATTTAATATATTTAACTCTTACAGAATGATACCTAGAAGAAAATAGCTAGGTCAAACGCAGTTTCTATTGTAAATTTTTTAAAGAATCACCATACTTGTTTTCATAGTAGTTGAGGCTAAGGCCACACCAGCTTGAATGTGCCTGATCTCAGAAGCTACATAGGCTAGGGCCTGGTTAGTACTCGGTTGAAAGTTCATAGTAGTTAAATCAGTTTATATTCCCACTAACAATGTGGAGCTGTGGGTGTCAGGTATTTTGTCCTACTAACAAGGAAGCTGACTAATATGATGAATATCCTTTTATGTTCCTTCTGCATCATCGCTACTGGCCCACTGTCTTCCAGTCAAGATGATAGCTTCTAGCCAGCAGGGAGAAGAATGACAAACTAATTAAGTAGCAAAATGTCTCCTTTAAACAGGCTAACTAGCCAAGTAATATGAATCTTTTTCCTTACATATCATTGAACAGAACATAGTTATAAAGTTATGTCTTCACATAGCCATGTGTGCTGGTAAATTTGTTGAAATTTGATTAAATATTCAAATTTTTGGAACAGGGATTTAGCTCAAGTGGTACTGCACCCACCTTGGAAGCATAAGGGCTTGAGTTTGATCCTCAGTACCACCAAAAAAATCAAACTCTTTGCTAATTTAGAACTCTTCAGATCTTATGTTTTACTGACACAGGTTTGATAGTGTGAGTACCTCTGGAAATTTTTTCTATTTCTTCTAGGTAACTTAATTTGTTGCTATACAATCATTCATAGTATTCTCTTATAATTAATTTTATTTCTGTAAGGTTGAGAGTAATGTCTTCACTGTTACTGAATTAGTAATTTGAATCTTCTACCTGTTGTCCTGGATTAATCTGACCAAATTTAAAAATACTACAATCTTTCAAGGTAACCAACCTGTGGTTTTACTGACTCTAAATTGCTTGAAAATTTGAGGAAGTGCAATTTGAAGGGAGCACAGACTTGTACAGCATAGCTATGAAAATTTAGAAGGGTTTTTAAATATGTCTTTGACCTCAAAGATAAATATTCTGGATATCTTGACTGGATGTTTTAAGTTAATGGTAGTAATTCCAAATACTTGTTTAGAAGAAAAGATAGTATATGGAGTAAAAGTCCTTAAACATTTAAAATCATCATTTCCTATTTTGGAACCTTAGGAGACAATGTTTGCAGATAAGAAAATACGTGGGCAACTATGCAGGGGATACATATGATTTTTATAATGGAAGGAAATTCAATAACTATTTGTTGTATGCTTATACAAAAACAGTGGTGACCAGTACATAAGATGTTTAATGGATCCATTATATTCTTTTATTGAGTTTATTGGTACATTTTAGGCATACATTATTATCATATCATCATTGAGAATTTGTACCTGTACATGGTTTATCTTTTATTTTAAATTGAATCATTACTGGTACGCTATATATACACATCATGATCACACACAATATTGAGAATTTATACAAGTATAGGACACAATTTAATTCTCATTTTTTTCCATTCCCCCACCCACCCTACAATCTCCACACCTATATATATATATATATATATATATATATATATATATATATATATATATAAGTTTTGTTTCCCTTTTATTACCATCATATTTTTCTTCCCCTTATTACTTACCCATACATCACATTTCCCTCTGAATATTTTCTATTTCACAATATCTACCATATATTTGAGAGCTCATTTACATCTTTAGTTTCTCATACCAGAGAAAAGATATGATATTTACAGATTTGTGACCTATTTATTTCACTTATAAGTATGTCCTTAAGGTACATCCATTTGAGTATAAATAACTCAAATGTATCATTCTTTATCCCAGAGTAATACTCCATTTTATAGAAAAATCACATCTTCTTTATACAGTCTCCAGTTGATGGGCATTTGGGTTGTTTCTAAGATTTAGCTATCACAAACTGAGTTGCTATAGAAATGGGTGCACATATGTCGCTATGACATGAATCTTTTAATTTTTTTGTGTGTACATACCCAGCAGGGAAATTCTGGCAAACAGAATACAAAGAATCATCAAGAAGATCATACACCCTGGCCAAACTGGATTCATCCCTGGGATGCAAGGGTGATTTAACATACATAAATCAATAAGCATAATATACTATATTAACACACTCAAGGACAAAAACCATATGTCATCTCAACAGATGCAGAAAAAGCATTTGACAAAATCCAACACCCATACATGATCAAAGCCCTACAGAAAATTGGAATAGATGGACTTTATCTCAACCTGATAAAAGCTATTTATGAGAAAGCAACAACCAGTATTGTTCTAAATGGTCAAAAACTGAAACTTTTCACACTAAGATCAGGAACCACACAAGGATGTCCACTATCACCACTTCTGTTCAATATAGTGCTGGAAACATTAGCCACAGCAATTAGACAAGAGAAAGTAATAAAAGAATAAACATAGGAAAGGAATAAGTTAAACTGTCATTATTTACTGATGACATGATACTCTATATAGAAGATACTAAAAACTCAACTAAAAGACTGTTAAATTTAATTGGCAAGTTCAGCAACATAGCTAGATACAAGGTCAATACATGGTATATCTTGATTATTTTCCCCATTCCCTTGCCCTGCCTTCAACCCCTCTACCCCGCTCTATACACAAGTTTTGTTTCCACTTGTTCTATCTTACCATCAATTGTTTGGATGCATCCATTATATTTAAAAGTGTACGTCAAGATTTTTCTGTCTGTAACAAACCCAGAAGTTCTAAAAATATCTATAGGAATGGAATGGGGATTGCACATCAATGTTTCCAAATAATATTTGTTTATTTGTAAATTTTAGGTCTACCATCAATGTATTTGTTACCAAAAACTATAAGAAGGAAGGAAGGAAGGAAGGAAGGAAGGAAGGAAGGAAGGAAGGAAGGAAGGAAGGAAGGAAGGAAGGAAGGAAGGAAGGAAGTGAGGGAAGGAGGGAGAGCGGGAGGGAGGAAGGGAGGGAGGAAGAGTGTTCTAAGAGATAAATTACATGAAGATTTTTTAATAAGTAAAATAAATGTTTTACCTCCCCAGAAAGCTATGAGAAGTGTGTTGAGGTGTGTTATTGGTGTTATTCTTTAAGTACTTGCTATTCTATACTGGCATATAAGCTGTTAGGGCCAAATGAGCCAAGATTACCAGACACAAGCCTGTAGTCTTCCACAATCATGCTATTCTCTCAAAGTAAGAGTAGGCACAACTCAGAAGAACTTTGCTTTCAACATGAAGAAGGATGAAAGCAGCTTTTGCAAGGTTTCGATTCTTGCTGAAAAATGCTTTTAAGGGTCTCAGGGAAATGGGGATCAACCTCAGACTTGTTAGTCTTTCTGGTTGGGATCAGAAAATGCAAGAAGTATTAGATAGATAATAATAGTTGACCACTGTCATGAGGCCAGGGCAGTTTAGCAATTGTGTGCTCCCAATAATGGATAAGACTGTTCATAAGACTTGGTCACATCACTAATAAGCAAGTGGTAAACAGTCCAATTGGAACAGGAAATGGAGAGGATAGTTAGTATGGCATTTAAAAACTGCCACACATCTTTGGAATAATCGGTATTTTTAATTTTGGAATTGAAATGTCTATCTGCTTTGCATAATTAACAACAGAGTTGCTTTGGTCTGGTTGTTCCCAAGATGTCTGTTTCCCAACCTCACACAAATTTGTACTATTTCAGTGTATATGTGCTAGCCATCTGTTGAATGCCATATATAATTAACAATTTATTGTTCTAAATGGCATTAAATTTTTAAAGGTACTCCTTAGTATGAAAGTGAAATGACAAAGTAATTTCAACTCTTTTGGTTAAATGTAAATTCTCTTTTTAAAATGACTAGAGTGTAAAAGTTTCTAGGATTTCCTTTGCTCTGTTTTGAACACTCTTAGGAGG
This sequence comes from Thryonomys swinderianus, assembly GCA_004025085.1. NCBI lineage: Eukaryota > Metazoa > Chordata > Mammalia > Rodentia > Thryonomyidae > Thryonomys > Thryonomys swinderianus. Next base: position 37,551 of record PVIC010001464.1, on the reverse strand, counting down.
CATAAAACATCAAGGTTAATCAAGCTTTGCCTCCAGTAGCTCTGCCACGTAGTTTTTAAATCCTTCACACTATTAAAGAAGTAGTTTAATGCAAAGAATGACCATAAATAAATTGGCCCCAGGTATCTGCAAACTCCTTGAGGGCAAAGATCTTATTTTATTCACATTTGTACCCCTCACAGCTTAATATAGGCCTTATAAATATGAGTCCCAATAAACATTTGTTGGATAGAATCTTATTTGAAAAAGAACTTGGAGAGCACTATATAAAAGATTGAGTATATTATAAGACACAAAAGAGAAAAATGTTGATCTTAACTGTACCTGGAAGTGTGTATGTCATTTTAATGCTTTCCCAACAGCTAGAGGATAATCAATCTCAAGAGAAAAGGACCAAGCTCTTCACTTCAAAAGAAAAGTGAATTTCCACATGGAGTTAGTGAAATAATTCCCTAGAATTTTTGAATCCTTTAAAATTATGTCTTACCCATCTCTTATTTTTCTACCAATCTACTAAAAATTTATTAAACATAAAATTATCTACCAAACTGTAGAATTATAGCCATGTTATTCATCCTTATCACTTCAACTATTTTTTTTTTTTTGAGACAGGGTCTCGCTTTGTAGTTCAGGCTGGCTCTGAGCTCACTATGTAGTCCAGGCAAGCCTCAAACTCAGCAATCCTCCTGTCTCTGCCTCCCGAGTGCTGGGATGACAGGCGTGAGCCACCACGCCCGGCACTGTGGTATGTGGTATTGATTGTTGGTGGGCGTGAGTCTCCACGCCCAGCATTGTATGTGGTTACCGGGGATCGAACTCAGGACCTTGCGCTTGAGAGGCAGGCGCCGGAACCACTGAGCTAATCTTCTGGCCTCACTTCAACTATTAATAATCATATTTATAATAACTAGAGTCAGCTTATAGTATTTATTATAGGAACATTTAGTATTTATTACAGGAACATGAATTTCCTTACATGGTTGAAAATTTGCTATATAAACAGCTTTTTCATCAAACCCTTTACTTATTCTGAAAGTAGAATCAATGGCAGCCTGATTTTGTGCATCAAAAGTGTGGGAAAAGTCCTTCAAACCCTCAGATTATTTACAGGGTCAAAGGCATGGTTTTATCTTTGCTTATCTGCACTATTGTTCTGGTTAGTGCTGAATAATAATCATGTGCCTACATCCCAGTATGCTCCCAAACTCATTCTTCTTTCATGGACTATGCTTTTGATTAATTTTTGGTTCTCCTTAGTCTGAGATGGAATCATTAATAATAGCATAACAACTGATTTTGTGACTATTACCTTCTACTTTTACCACTGCATCCAAATTAAAGCAGTCTCCAGTTAGTACAAAATCCAGGACTCAAAGTAAAAATCCAATAATAAATTGGTAAATACTGAACTCTTAAATGCATATGTGTTTAATTTGAAGAAAGAAATTACCTATTTGGCATCTTTTTGGTATGAATTGCTGCATTGAACTATACATTTTTTTGAGACAAAGTCTCGCTTTGTAGTTCAGGCTGGCCCTGAGCTCACTATGTAGCCCAGGCAAGCCTCGAACTCAGCAATCCTCCTGTCTCTGCCTCCCGAGTGGTGGGATTACAGGTGTGAGCCACCATGCCCAGCATTGTGGGGTGTGGTACTGATTGCTGGTGGGCAAGAGTCACCACGCCCAATATCATATCACTGTATGTGGTTACTGGGGATCAAACCAGGGGCTTGTGCTTGCTAGGCAGGCAGTGGAACCACTGAACTAAATCTCTGGCCCTGAATTATATATTATTATTTGTATTTCTCCAAATTCCTTCTACAAAAGTGGAAATTGAAACAGAGGATAGATATTAGGAAGTAAGAAGAACTTATTCAAATGAAAAATGAAGCAAGAGATGGGGGAAGGGGAAAGAAGGAAGGGGTTTGAAGAAAAAATGTAAGGGAAAAACTAGAAAGAGAACCTTTGCAAATAAGGAATGGAAGAAGGGTTGAGGGAAGGAGGGAAAAGGGTTTCAAGGAGGAGAGAAGAAGGGGACAGTAAAAGAATTAAAATGTGTTGTGTATATGTGCAAATTCCCCATAATGAAGAGATCATTATGTGCTGCAAACTTGTACTAAAACTTTTTAATTAAAAAGATTTCAAATAATTATGCTTTTGACAATACTGAAAAAGCTGAAATTTATGTAATTAATTCTAGTATTTCCAAATACTAAATAAATGATAGTAATAAAATATAAATGGACATGTAAGTATAGAAGCTCATCATAGGTAACTTGGAAATCTTCCTTCAAGGGGTTAAAGTCTGGTAATGAGGCTGCCTTAGAAAGCATGTATAAATTCTTTCAAAGGTAAAGTTTGTCTTGTAGCATTTTTCTCAATTTAATTAAACAGTATTTGGTGAAAGAGAAACATGTTTCCTGACACAGAAGCTTGAAAACAATCAAATCTGTTCATGATAATAATAACCATTGTTTTTCTGCTTTATGACATACAGAACATAAGAGTTTGTTTTGTTTCTTTTTTTTTTTTTTTTGAGACAGGGTCTCACTTTGTAGTTCAGGCTGGCCCTGAGCTCACTATGGAGCCCAGGCAAGCCTCGAACTCAGCAATCCTCCTGTCTCTGCCTCCCAAGTGCTGGGATGACAGGCGTGAGCCACCATGCCCAGCTGTTTTGTTTCATTTTAAAACTCTGTTTTTAAAATTGTTTCAAGAGTGAGAAAATTTTTTCATAGAAAACTTGAAAAGAATAGAGACTCTATTGTGTGCTTGTTTGTGTGTGTGTGTGTGTGTTGCTGGTATGATATTAGACAGTTTCCCAATTGTATATCCATTAAGTGAAACATACAAAAGAGTTATGAGAGTTCAAAAGGACCAGAGATCTTCTCAGTCATAGGAAACCAGACATGATTTACTGGAGGCAGTATATTAACTGGGTATTGTGGAAAATGATAGTCTTTTAAAAGGTAGAAAGGGTTTCCTAAGAAAAAGGATGATGGGAATAATGATGGGAGGAGAGAAAAGCCTCTGGGAATTTCAAGTCATTCAGTTTAATCCAAAGTGGATTTTAAGATGAATCAGGGTAAGATATAGCAAAAGGCAATTTTTAATTTGGTTTTCCCTCCCAGTTGACCCTATGATAAGGACTTGAGTGTCTCTACTTTCCTTGAGAATTAATCTAGGAAATGTTACTGAGGAAATGAGATAATGAAGGGAGAAAGTGTATGTACTGATGAGCAAGATATCTCTGAGACACAGTCCACATAAAGTACCTGTAGGAAAACCCGCAGCAAGCAGTATGCCACACAGTGCAGAATCACCCCATGGGAGGATGAAGAAGCTAAGGCTTTTATTGGTCAAGTCTAACCCCACTGCTTGAGGCTTGCAGAATAAGGGTTACTACACCACCACATTTCTGGATTGCAATTAAGTCACCCTGTCAAAAGTCCCAGACTGCTGGAGAACTCCCTCAAACGAAGGTGGAGAAACACATGTGCTTGAGATGAAAATTTGACAGCAGGCTGGAAACTGTCACCAACGCAGTCAGATGAACTAAATTGGATGAGAGTGTATGGAGTCTTTCATGAAAGCCTTTTGTGTCAAGCTGAGAACTTTTCAGTACATGAGTTCAGTAAGAATTCTTTCAAGTGAAATTCTGAAATAGCTGAGAAATATTATGAAAACTGGAGTACTAGGAGGATATGTATAAGAAAGCACCTTTCTAATGTATCTTCAGGGATATTGAAGGGTAGATGCTAGAAGTCAGGGTGACCAAATGTGGGACAATTTATACAATTTGTGCAATAGGTAATCATATTTTTAAATGTTTGAGTTGTGAGTACAGTGGATCACAACAAGAGTGGGGGAAGACATTCTGGAAATGCTTTCAGGGAAAGAAATTCAATCTTAATTAGAGAGACTGTGGGTTAAGAAGAAGGCTGAGAACAGGAAGTCAGAAAACTTCTGTGAGTAGTAAACGACAAAATGGTTCAATCCTAAACTCAAATCTGGACATTTATGGGAAATCAGAGACCTTGGAGCTTGGGGAGGACTTTTCAGAGAAATGATGAAATCAGATTTATTCCAATAAGTCCAGAAATTCAGAGCCATTAAGATTTATCTGACTAATGCCAGACGTGGTGGCTCACACCTGTAATCCCAGCACTCGGGAGGCAGAGACAGGAGGATTGCTGAGTTCGTGGAGGCTTGCCTGGGCACCATAGTGAGCTCAGGGCCAGCCTGAACTACAAAGCAAGACCCTGTCTCAAAAAAAAAAAAAGATTTATCTGACTTTTCTCTATTTTACCTCTATCTGCCCCATCTCTAGGACAGATTCTAGTTTACTTCGTGGATCTCAATTTTGTCCCCACTATGATCACCTGATAAGACTTGTAAATACCCAGCATCCAGAGCCTTTCCCAGGACAATTAAATCAGAATCTCTAGAATGTCACCCAAGCATTAGTGGTTTTAAAATTCTCCAAGAGATTCAAATGTATAGCCATAATTTTGATCATTGTGTTGTATTCATAAGCATATAATAATTTCCACTTTAATCCTCAATATCAAGGCACCAGTAAGTGTGAATTCTGGCTTTGTCTTGGTATCTAGATTTTTTTCTTTTCCCTGGAAATAATTATTTTTCTTACTCAACCACTGTGGTAACTATATCATCTGACAGTACTAATTTCTCCAGAACCCAAATTTCTATTTTTACCAGCTTTCTCCAGCCTTGAACAATGTCTGAACTGTAGTCCCAAGGTTAAAGCCTTGATGATAGGTATCTCTGATTCCAATGAGTTACCAGCCTGTCTTTCACATAGTACTATGTTGCCGGGCATGGTGGCTCACACCTGTAATCCCAGCACTTGGGAGGCAGAGACAGGAGGATTGCTGAGTTCGAGGCTTGCCTGGGCTACATAGTGAGCTCAGAGCCAGCCTCAACTACAAAGCAAGACCCTGTCTCAAAAAAGAAAAAAAAATTTACAGAGGATTCACATAGTACTATGTCCAATCCTTCACCAAAGGACAGACTTTAATGAAACTTACTATAGCTAGGATTCCTCCAACATTCACAGCTAAAATAAGACATTTCTTTTGATAAATTAGTATATTTCTTCATAATATGTTGTGAGAACCCATTATGCTTCCCCTTTCTGAAATAGCTGAATAAAGCTTTACCTTAGATTTTTAGAACTGTGAAATTAAAATTTGTGGAGCATTTGCTATCAAGAAATTATCACTGAGTTGACAAGATATCTTTTCCAGCCTGTTCTAACAGAAGGTACTGTAACCAAAAGATATATAATCTCTCATACCTTTACACATCTTCTTTCTCAAAAAATATAACTGTGTCTTCTATTACATATATATAACTCACATATATAAAACATATATAACTTGTCTCTTCCCTCCAATCTCAGTGTATGAGATGTTTCCAGTGCAAGTACTTATACTATGAACTTCATGTTGTCCTCTTCATCAGTGATGTTACTTCATTAATTCAATTCCCTTCTCTATTTCTTAGATATCTAAAAATTTATTGTATCCTCCATCTTCAAAGCAAACGAGAGATAATCCCTCCATTGGTTCTATATTTTCTCATCGTAACATTTTATTTTCCTATTCAATTTTTGAAATGATTAAATGAGCACTGAATGCTAGAAAGAGTTTTGTCTTTATGAAGATATTTTGTAACATATAATTGAAATTTAAAACCCTACATAAAATGTCAGTTTATTTATGTTCAACTTGAAATGTTAACACTAATTGTAAGCTATGCTTCTTTTAATCTTAAAAGATAATTCTGATTATTTTTGAAGAAAAACTTTTCAAAAATGTAAAATATGGTTAAAATTTGGGTTTATATTTATTAATTTATATTTTGACAAAAGTACATACAAAATTTGTATCTTAAGAATAAGTGTATTTATTAATCTCGTAGGTCTGTGGTTCCAAATGCATTAGCCACCAGCCATACAAGTGCTACTCTGTGCTTTTGACATGTGGTCACTGCAACCTGAAATGTGCCGTAGGTGTAAAAATGCACATAAGATTTTTGAACACACTATCAAAAAAGGAATACTGAGTAGCTCATTAAAAGTGTTATCAACTGCGTGTTGAGAATGCACTCTTTTGATATACTGATTTTCAAATAAAATGTATTATTAGTACCAGTCCCATTTGTTTCCATTTACTTTTTTTTTTTTTTTTTTGAGACGGGGTCTCACTTTGTAGTTCAGGCTGGCCTTGAGCTCACTATGTAGCCCAGGCAAGCCTAGAACTCAGCAATCCTCCTGTCTCTGCCTCCCGAGTGCTGGGATGACAGGCGTGAGCCACCATGCCCGGCACTGTGGTATGTGGTATTGATTGCCAGTTCGCGTGAGTCACCACGCCAGCATTGTATGTGGTTACCAGGATCGAACTCAGGACCTTGCACTTGCGAGGCAGGCACTGGAACCACTGAGCTAAATCTCTGGCCCATGTTTCTGTTTACTTTTTAATGTGGCTACTAAAACACTTGAACTCATAAAGGTGGCTCATATTTCTATTACACAGCACTTATTTAATCACTTCTATAATAGATATACTAAGTAAAAATCTAGATTATAATAGCAAAATTAGGAATTTTACTAAAATGAAAGGGAAGAAAATCATTTTATAAGTATATAATAACTTATGAAAGATGTATTTTATTAGTGTCTATTAATTGTTCAAATAATGGGTTTCATTGTAGCAATTTTACATCTATATAACATACTTTGGTTATTTTCTTTCCCCATTTCATCTTTCTCTTCCCATGATTACCTTCCTCTTTCCTACGCATCTCCTTTATACTTTACTGTCATCTTCCTTTCTAAACTCTACAGCAAACAAAGTAAAACACAGAAACTTTAAAATAACGGAGTTTGGATGCCAAATCATTTGGCTTATGCTTACTATGGGATGGTTGTCCTAAGGGTTGAGTCTGCACGCTCAGGATGCAAAGGCTGAGTTTGTAGTTAAAGCGTCCATCATTTGTGTTTGCATCTAATCTCGGGTGTTGTTTTTGGTGAAGCCGGAGTTCCGAGATGGGTTGGGGTGGGAGGAAGTCTCTGAGGAGTTAATATTTCAACCTACATGAAAGGAGGAAAGGAATCATGTGAACTTCAGTAACGAGATCCTTTAAGTACAGGAAACATGAAATGCAGCGTTTGAAGCGAGATGGGATTTGTGTGTCCAGAGCAGCAAGAAGGCCAATGTGACTGAGGGAGAAAAATGAAAGGAAGAGTGGCAGAAGTACTTGGAGAAGTAGGCAACCCTTAGATCATACAGACTTCATGCACCTGATAGCCTGTTTATATCTAATTTAATATATGGAATAAGAAAACCAATGAAGAGTTCTCAACAGAAAAGAAATTCATATTATTTCATATGAATCTAATCTTCAGGGATACAATCAGAGCAGACAAAAAGTTTTGAGTTATCATCATCTAGACAGTATTTGAACGCCTCAGGACTTGTGAGGTTACCAAGAGACAAAGTATCCACTTACAAAATGGAGTATTACTTTGCCATACAGAATGACAAGTTTCATTCATTTAAGTGCAAATGGATACACCTTGAGGACACACTAATAAGTGAAATAAATAGATCCTAGATATGCAAATTCCATATGTTTTCTTTGGTATGAAAACCTGTAGATGTAAATGAGTTCTAGAATGTATGGTAGGTTTTATAAAATAGGAAATATTCAAAAGGAATGTGGTGGGGGAACATAATGAGGGGAAAGAATAAGTATGATTTGCAAAGAAAAAGAAATAGCATGTATATGAGGGGTGGGCAGTTGTGGGTGGGTAGGGATATGGGTAAAAATGACAATTAACTTGTCTTATATACTGGTACAAATTCCCCAATGCTGAGTGTGATTGTGAGCTGTAATAAAATGTACCAAAAAAGAATTCAATTTAAGAAAAAAAGGCTCAAAGGCTGAGCTGTGCCATTCTATGGCTTAGAAGTCAAGAAAGGGAAGAAAGTTAGCAAAGGCAAATGAGAACAGGCAACGGTGGGATAGCAGAAAAATCTGGAACCCCAAACGAAAAACAATTTCAGTGAGAGGATTATCAGCTCCTTCCAAAGCTGCTGAGTGGTCAGGGAAAATAGAGACTGGGAACTGAACATAGGGCTTGGCACTATGCAGATTATTAGTGACCTTGACAGAACTTTTTCAAACTACAGGGAATAAGTATGGAAGTAGCAGATGAAAATGTGAAAATTAACCCTTTCATGTTTGTTCTCTTTCATTAAGGCCTTGAAATAAGAGGGGAATGACTTAACTGGATGACTTTTAAGTGGGTCCAAATGTAACATAGTGTACAGATGATAAGAATGTCTGGATAGGGGCCAGAGATTTAGCTTGTAGTTATAGCGCCTGCCTCGCAAGCACAAGGTCCTGAGTTCAATCCCCAGTAACCACATACAATGCTGGGCGTGGTGATCACGCCCACCAGCAATCAATACCACATAGCACAGTGCTGGGCATGGTGGCTCATGCCTGCAATCCCAGCACTCAGGAGGCAGAGGCAGGAGGATTGCTGAGTTGGAGGTTTGCCTGGGCTACATAATGAGCTCAGGGCCAGCCTGAACTACAAAGTGAGACCCTGTCTCAAAAAAAAAAAAAAAAAAAAAGTCTGGATAATTACCATGTTCCAAGGACACATTGTTAGGGAACTCTATTGTAATTAGAGTTTTCAAATCAATAAAAGTTATTTTCTATCTTGAAATATAAATGCCATGTATTAAATGATGAAGCAGATCCAAGTTAATATTTAATTCGATGTGAAGATAATCTCTGAGATCTATTCCACACATTTAAATGAAGCAAAAGACCAGCTCCAAAGGCAGTTTAATAACTTTACATCTTTGAGAGGCATCTCTAACATCACAACAGCGGATATAGCTACCTTTAGAGCTACTCATTTAATGCATGGCTTTGATCTACTTTCCTCTTCAATTATTTAGGAGTTAGCTGTTCAGTTGAGTCTTGTCCTTGCAATGAAGAACAGGACTGTAATTTGTTGCACTTTTTAAGTTAAAATTCCAGAGTTCACATAACAAAGATCTATGCAAATAGATATAAAGGTAAATCACAAGGTACAAAACTCATTTTAACAATACTGACTCTCCAATATGAAACATTCAGATACTCATAAGAATGACAAGTGACAGTTATTTTTCCGAGTGAGAAACAAAATGTTCCTTGACTTCAGAAAAAAGTAACTTCTTCAAACTTTTTTAGAGGAGAAGGAACTCTGAGAAAGGAACAACATCCTGAGTTTCATCAGGTTGTTTTTAGTTTGTCTCTGAAAAGAAACTTGTAGCAAACAGATATGTTTAACAAAAAGACTCCTAAAATAAACTCAACCCAGAGCAGGTGAATAACAGCTAATTCTACCTAATGTCACTAAGTCATACACTCACCGATGTTGCAAAAATGCCTAATTAAACCACTCTTGATGTTCTCTGAGATAACCCTTTTCTATAACAGATTTCCATCCTGTCATCCTGGGGCTGTGGGGCCTTCTTGGTACAATTCAGGGTACTCTCAAAAGTAAGTCTACCTGGGCCGGAGATTTAGCTCAGTGGTTCCAGCACCTGCCTCACAAGAGCAGGGCTCTTTGTATGTAAGGCTCATTGTATGCAGGGCTCATTGTATGTAACCACATACAATGCTGGGTGTGGTGACTCATGCCCACCAACCATCAATACCACATACCACAGTGCTGAGTGTGGTGGCTCATGCCTGTAATCCCAGCACTCAGGAGGCAGAGGCAGGGGATTGCTGAGTTGGAGGCTTGCCTGAGCTACATAGTGAGCTCAGGGCCATCCTGAACTACAAAGCGAGACCCTGTCTCAGGAAAAAAAAAGTCTACCTGCAAGTTTCCCAGTATCAAATTTTCTTAGTGACATAAAAGCATAACATTGAAATGAAGAAATCGTGATCTAACTACTTATATGTAAGATAGTGCTTCTCATTCTCATTTTCTCTGAGGTGTCTAGACTGTCATAGTTTCTGTTTTGGGTCAACAACTGATATGACATATATAGAAACTGGAATTAATTAGGCAACAGCAAAAATAATTATAATAATGAAAAGCTTAGGGAATCAGCACTTTGAAGAAACTGAATACCTTTCCCATAAGATTGGTTGATTTATTTTTATCTTGAGTGTCTATAGAAAGCAAAGATAAGCACAGTGCTACCAGTTACCAATTTAAGCACAAAAATAAACAGATAGGATACAAGGACAAAAACAAGATGAAGAACTGAAGAATAAAATAATGTAATTTAAGAAGCTCTGTGGGCTGGAGATTCAGTTCCCTGACTCTGGAATCTGTCTTGCAGGTGCAAGGTCCTGAGTTTGATTCTCAGTAACCACACATCACAATACTGGGCATGGTGGCTCATGCCTGTCATCCCAGCACTCTGGAGGCAGAGGCAGGAGGATTGCTGTGAGTTCAAAACTTGCCTGGGCTACATAGTGAACTTAGGACCAGCCTGAACAACAAAGTGAGATCCTGTCACATGCACACACAGAAAGACGTTCTATATAGTATGAGCTTCCTAGAGATACATCACCACTTTGCCTTCTTGAAACAAGTGTAAAGATGTAATAGAGTAAATTACTTGATACAAACAAGCTTTTTAGCACAGTTACACATTTTTATAGTATTGAAGCTAAAGTAATAGTAGATCGTCTGTTACATAGTCATCAGTGGCCTCAACAATTTTCTTTCAAAGAATTTGGTAGATTTCACAGAATTTATATTCAAGTGAAGCATCTGGTTGGACAATAAAACAAGATAGGGCAAGAATGTCTCATGGTAAGTCCACCATAATGTAAAATAATAATTTTGAGCCAAGTAGTTCAAAGTGTAGGCACTAGCCACACAAGACCATATATTACAATTAAATACAACTAGAGAATCAGCTCTCTGGTTGTACTAACTACATTTCAAATCTAGTTGTCATTTGTGTCTAGTCCTATAGTGTTGAACTATATAGAGAAAGAACCCCACTATAATTTGAAGAAGTTCTATTGAATAATACTAATCCAAACTTTTAAAAAAAATAATGTAGTGATCATTTTTCAAGTCACCCTGTCTCAGGCAAGCTTGCGACTATATCAGAGCAATTGCACATTTCAAGTTTAAGCTCTGACAGTGGCCAATAGGGCAACAATGTCACATTGTTTGCTAAAGCAAGAACCATAGTTTAACTAAGATATGCAGAAATCTTGCTATTCTCTTCCTAGTGGAAGAATAAATTGTACTGGACTTAATGCCTATTAATAGAGTCTAGACACAGGTAAGCTGTGATTTAAAAAGTGAAGTGAGGCAATGGGAAACGCTGATAGTTGAAAGAGGTGCTTTATGGTTGCTGAAAATAAGAGCAGAGAACAATGAGCTCTTTATGAAGAAGTAGACTCTTGTCCACTGAAAAGCTGTATTCCTCTGAGTAGAAATATTTTACTGTCTATGCCATAATACTTTTAACAGTGATCATTATCTTTACCTCTGAAAGTTTTATCATCAGCTTAATCAAGAATGTCAAGAACTTGAAATCTACAGGATACAACTATCGAATTTCTTGTGTTAGAAACTCATCAGAATGTATGAACCTAAATAATGTTTTAAATTATTCACTTCTTCCAAAACCCCCTTCACAAAGCACTTTGGCAACCATGTGAGTATCAGTTTCAGGAGCATTTGATAGAATACATAAGCAAAAGATGGCATGATCTCACTGCTTCTTCCTTTGGTCTTCTACAAACATGCTCAACACAGCAGTCAGCATGATCTTCTGCAAGTGGAAGTTGGATCGCAGCACTCCTTCATGGCCAACCAGGCCCAATGTGAACAGCCTTGATAGCTTCCTCACCTCTACCGATTGCTCCTGGCTCCATCAACTTCAGCTGCACTCCCAGCCTTGCCCCTTCTCAATCAAGTCACACAAGACCCTATCTCAGGACTTTTGCTCTTAGCTATGCAGTTTACATCATTTTTGCACTAGGTATCATGTGGTTAACAACCTCATCGCCTTCAAGGCTTCACATACATTTACTTCATCCTTGAAATTGTCTCTGCTCATTCTAGTCTACTTAATTCTGCCACCTGTCCACCCCTTTCTAGTCTCCCAGTCACTCCCTTCTCATCCTCCTTACTTCATTCTTTTTAGCTTCACTACTGTATTTACCTTACAATATGTCATAATATGGTGCAGTTCTATTATTTCTTAAATTTGTTGTCTATTCTTCCTCAATGGGAATTTAAATTCCCCAAAGACAGAGCCCATCATTTAGGCCACTGATATCTCTCCAAAACTAAGAGGGCCTAGTACACACTAGGCACTGAAAGGTTATTTATTACGTTAATGAATGACTTCATAAGAATTTTACTTTCTGTTGATAGATTAGAAATTGAAAATATATTCTAAGATCATGATACACAGTGCATTTTACCACTGTCATTGTCTATTTTGTTGTGAAATTTTAGTTTTTCATAGAAGTTATTTGATTCTTTATTAACATCTGTTTGAATTACATTAAAATATAAAAGAGATTTAAACATGTAATGAAAAAGAACTCTTTCTAAAGATATAAAATATTTCTCAGTTTTAATATTTCTTCCTGGCTATTTGTAAATATTTAATCAAAAAATTGCATAATTTATAGTTGGGATAGGTCTTTAGCAATAATGCAGTATAATCTTGCCTGTATATATGAAAGTAAACCATATCCTACAAAGGTTAAGTGACAAGCAATCAACCAGCTAATTCAGATACTCTAGGACTACAGAACAGACTTTTAGATCCTCAATCTATCCCACAGTGTGATTTTCCAACACTATGTACATTCAAAGAATATGTCACTGCCTTTGATAGTTACACCAGAAAAAGGGATGCTACCATATTCACAACCTCAAAATTTCTGTAATAAGGGGACAGTCCCATGAGCAGCATGAAGCTGAAAGAGTAAATTTTAAAACATTCTGCTCCTCCTCCTCCTCCTCCTTCTTCTTCTTCGAAAGGTTCTCACTTTGTAGTTGAGGTTGGCCCTGAGCTCACTATGTAGCTCAGGCAAGCCTGAAACTCACAATCCTACTGCCTCTGCCTCCCAAGTGCTGGGATTACAGGTGTGAGCCACCACGCCCGGCACTGTGGTATGTGGTATTGATTGCTGGTGGGCATGAGTCACTATGCCCAGCATTGTTGTATATGTTTACCAGGGATTGACCTGGAGACTTTGTGCTTGCTAGGCAGGCACCAGAACCACTGAGTTAAATCCCGGGCCCTAAAATTCTTTCTTTAAAATAGAAACACATTACTCTAAATGCCTCTAATAAGTGCTGAGCAAACTAAAAGTTTTAAAATATACTTTAATTGAAGTAGAAATAAGTAATTAAAAATAAATGTCTTACAAATATATAAATTAAACCTTTATCATTTGTTGCTTCCTTTAGATTTTCTGCGACTTGGGCTCTACTTTATTCCCTCATTGACAGCTACGGTCTTAATGTGCATCTTTGAGAAAATAGGTGCTTTTTGGTCCAAACCACTTTTATCTTTGGCTTATTAGAAGCACCCATATATCATAGCCTGGGGAAAGAAGATAAAATAGGGCATCTTTCTTGCATATAAATCTTGGCTTGTGGATCATTGCTGTTAATTAAAAATCCTTGCAAGGCTAAATTCAACATGATGGAAGCTTAGGACATCCTTGCCAAAGGACAAACTTGGAAGGAAGAGTATTTCAAATTTCCATGAGAAAAAAATGTAAGAATGTATCAATAGAGACCTTAGCTCTGGGATTAAGGTTATAATTTTGATGTATATTATTTTGCACCATAATTTATTGCTGATTAAATGTGAAGACATTAAAAATTCCTTATTGTAATAGGATTATTTCTTTGGTTTTGTGATGTTTCTTGTTTCAATATTATCTGGCACAATATCCTATTATTAACTGCATATAGGAAGCATGTAGCTTTGATCATATAATGTGTGAATTACACGAGGTCAGAAAAATATAAGCAGAATTTTTTCCATCCCCTATCAGTGACATATTCAAAAAAGAGGCCCATTAGCTTTGGTTTAGTTTTGTATGGTTATTTGATACTCTTAATGCATAAAGGAGAATGGTTAGTATAGAAGTCTTTTCAAGGCATGAACAGATATTTATTTTAGGGTTGTAATTACTTATGCTCCTGGTCGGTGCCAGTCAGGTCAATAAGATTATATTCCAGAAATTGATTTTTCCCCCAATGAGTAAATAATGAAGTAATTTAACCTCACCTGCTTCCAAATCTAAAACCTTTCACTTCTACCATGAGGAAAGGCAGCTGCCTTTGCTTGAGATGTGCTCGAGCACAAGGCCAACAGATACCTTTGGGTTTTATATGAAGGTCATGAAAAGCTGATCACTCAAGAAATGTGTACAGTTGAAGTGCATCTTCTGTTTTTTGCAGCCATCAATCCTGGCTTTCAGAGATGTCTCCACCTATGCGAAAGGGCAAGCACAATACTGTATTAATCATGCACATGGCTGTTGCCCTGAGAATTTTTCTTTCATTTATTCTAATTTAAGTGTTTATTCAAATGCTGGCAAGGAAAAGAAAACAGCACCTAGCTGGAAATGAAAATAAAAAGGCAATGGTGTAATGGTTGTTAGTAGCGATTGCTCAGATCATGAATTATTTGGGTTTGCTTTCTACTGTAGCTGTTATTTTATTATTGTACATTCTGTGGCTTCTTGAAGGAAACTACCATACTTGGAAATCACAACTAGATAAATAGTGTACCTGGTGTCATGGGTTAAAATCACCCAATAATAAAAGCAGTCTTATTGTTTTCATAATTCATGTAGCAAATAATGACAGTATACAACATGAATGCACATTTGCTGCTTGCCAGTGAGAGCAAGGTCTCAGGTTATCCCTTTAAAATCAGAAATCTAGCAGAAGTTTCAGGAGTCAAGAATGGGCCAGCAGATCCCCAAATCCTAGTCCTCAGCCCTGGACTTCACTGCCCGCTGTGCCCATGGCTACTGTTAGGGATTATTCCCCAGATCATCCATTTATTGTTTATACCTCCTATGCACAATACAGGATTGTCAAAGGGTGTGTGGTTTTTAAGAAGGAAAAGGGCTGAGATGCATTATACAAAGTAATAATGTAGTTGAAAACTATTTCCCTTTCTCTGATATTTTATAAGTTGGCATTATCTCCTTATTTGAAAAACATTAGAACTTTGACATAATTTTGACTATTGTATGGTTATCTTTCTGTGACAGTAAAACATGTTCAGGACATTAAAAATGAGTAAAATCTATTTTTCTGACAGACAGCTTTTTAACACGTGGAATACAGGCTGACTGACTTGAATGATGAATAACATAAATATGTATAGAAATGGATGTGTATAAATGGTTTTAATGAAAATATTTTGCTTACTTATTTCCCCAAACATTTACCAAGTCCCCCCTGTATGTTGTTGGGTTATGTGTTAAACATTGGATATACCTGATCATATATAAGTTAATGGCTCATCTCTTGTGATAACAGAAACCGGTAGAATGTTTGCATGCTGGGGAATTTTTGACTGTTTGCCTTATTTCCCACTAGACACCACAAGGCAAGCAACTGGGAGAGGTGTATGATTATCTCCATTCCTGGAGTGAGTAGCATTATAGAGGAAATTCAGCCTCAACCTTCAAGTTTTCATCACGAAAATTATTTCTTAAGCGAAATCACATTGGAAAACATTATTAACTGGGTAGGTTCCATGGAAGGAGCAGCGTTCTTTACTGGAAAAGGAGTGAGAGTGAAAATACAATGCCATCTTTCAGGATAAGGGAACACTGTAAGAAAGCTAAAATGACAAATTCTGCTTTAATTTTAGTTTTTCTCTGAAGTCACTTTTCCTCACAAAAAAATCCTTTTAATGTTGAATATCTAGAGATTGGAATAAATGATCTGTATAATGTTCACTTGGATATAGCATAAACAATATTTTCATTTTCTATGACTTCCCATGCCCTATTTACCAAGTCCAGGATCCAATATGCTCTTCCTTTGTCCTGTTCTTATATTTCTCCCATGTATGTAATTCTGCTACTCTTCCCAGAGCCAGTGCACAGCAATTCCTTAAGTCAGTTCTCTCTACACTACCTCCACAAGTTAAATAATTCCTGTCAACCAGTGTAGATTTCGAAGATGTCAAAGGGAGGAGTTCTAGCTTTAACTGTCCATGAGATTGTATGAGTCCTTTTTGAACCACTTGCTAGCAGTGTCTGGGTAATGACCCAGCTACAACGTTGTTGAACATGAGATTAACACAAAGCTTTTGGAAAACTGTTGGCAAAGACTAACTTTCTGGAAAGCCTAACTGGAAATAGAGCAAAGTTCATTTCTCCTGTGGTTTTGATCTCTCCTGGCACTTTAATATTTTTGTTGCTTTAAAGGATGCCTGTTTTATTCTGTTCATATGGGCTTTACACCAAAGAGGATAAGAGACAATTCAAATTTAGATCCTTATAGTATAATTCAGGAGGGAAACAAAAAGATTTACTGCAACAAGTGGACATGTTGCAATTAGATGGTTCTCAATTTTATTCCACTCCGGGGGACATATAATTGAGTTAGTATCATCTGAATACTTGATAATGGCAGTTTTGAAACATTTTTTTTCTTACAAGCAGAACAGTATCTCCAGGTGCTAGCAGCTCTTTGTTGTCAATTTAGTGCTGACATTTTTAAGTTGGTTTGGGTTTTTAAGGTCTCCCAAGTGATGTTGACAATTCTGGATGTGTCAAAAGGGATTCTAACTCAATTCATTTCTGGAAGATGCTACACAGATGTTAAAAGTCTTGAGTCTTTCCTGGAGAAATCAAGAATAGAGTTTACGGGCTGGGGATTTAGCTCAGTGGCGCCACACCTGCTTTGCAACTGCAAGGTCCTAAATTTGATCCCTGGTACTGGGGAAATAAACAGTACTAAGAACAGAATTTATCCCCTTGTCTATAGAAAACAGATGATTACCTTGACTTTTCAGGTTTTACATATGTGACTTTGCCCTCTGATATTTTTCATATGGCAAGAAGGAAGGTATAGAGAAAATGGAGCATGGATCAGAGCTGTCCATACCACTTTACACCAAGATTCTCATGTATGGCTATTTAGCATGTGCACTACACAAATGTATCAAGCCCACCTAATGATGGAATAGGAAATCCAAGCTGTACTTCTCTTGTCAAGCCATACCCCTAGCCTGGAAACAAATTTCCCAGAGGAAAAGGTGCCTTTTCCTCTACACAACAAGACCACTACTGTTTAACATGCCAGATGCCAGTGGGTTGCTTCAGACAAGATTTGTGCCTTATCCTAGCTCACATAACAGTGCTCCATGGGTTTACAGGATCTTGCTAAGTTCCTTACACCAGCTCCTTAATCCCATTAGCAACCGTAGCTAACACATAATGGAAGCTAATGTATTAAGTCAGGTTCCTTAAAGGCAGAGCCTAGGACCAAGATTCTTGTTTAAGTGTAACAATTAGCCATCCTTACATAGGATTGAAGCTTTTCCCAAGATGGAAAAAATTCAGTGCTAAAACCACAAAATCCTTGGGCAAACCAGGATAATTTGGTCACCTTCCACGTAACATGCTGAGAGGTGCTTTCAGGAAAAAGGAGGGACAGGGCAGGGTAAGGAATCAAAGCAAGCCCAGAGTCTCAGCTTGAGACTTGTTTCAAACATGGCCATGGGGGAAAAAAAATCTAAGACTTAAGTTGATTTTTCTGGCTCGAGGTGAAATAATCATTTGTTGTAAATTGTTGTGAGCTAGTCATTGCCTATATTTGGGCCTGGAGATATGAAGCCGCCTAGGGAACAGAGTTCTTCCTTTCACAAAGACTAAGTATGACAAGTGTAGAGAAGGGGTCAGCTATGGCCCATTAGCAGCCATTACTCCAGTAACTGGGGGAATGAATGCAGCAGCCCAATGAAGGAAACAGTTGTGAGCTTCAGTATCTTCTCCATCTCACCATTTATACCTGAACTGTTTCCTCAACATTGGCACTGGGAGAGTGATAGAGGGTAATATAGCATCTGTATCAATTGATACCAAGAAAGAAAGAGCTTTGAAAAGCAGATAGTTCTTTGGGAGGAGGTGCCAGATCAAAAGCCCCTACTTTGTCATGGAGAAATTATGGTGATGTCAGCTCCACCAGGTCTAAAATTTGATTCCGCACCTGTTGTGTGTCTTTTTTTTTTTTTTTTTTGAGACCGGGTCTTGCTTTGTAGTTCAGGCTGGCCCTGAGTTTACTATGTAGCCCAGGCAAGCCTTGAACTCAGCAATCCTCCTGCCTCTGCCTCCCGAGTGCTGGGATGACAGGCATGAGCCACCACGCCTGGCACTGTGGTATGTGGTATTGATTGCTGGTGGGCGTGAGCCACCACGCCCAGCATTGTATGTGGTTACTGGAATTGAACTCAGGACCTTGCACTTGCGAGACAGGCACCTGAACCACTGAGCTAAATCTCTAGCCCTGTGTCATCTTTTTTTATCTCTTCTTGTCCTCTTAATCTAACATGGGAGCAAAAAAGGTTCACAGTGTTCTCCCTCTATCATGAAAAACTCTGAAATAGCATTCCCACCAGTGTCTGAGAATGCTCAGCTCTCTCTGCTTTGTCTGAGAGTTTCCTGTTTTCTGGGAAGAAAGTTCTACATCTTGAGAAGCCGTCAGTCATGAGCACTTGAATGACTTCCATTCCCCCTATCGGTGATGGCAAACCTTTTAGAGTTTTCATTGATACAAACAGTCCACTGTGGCACACAAACCATACATTCACCACCACTCCCCTAGATGTTTCCAAAGGTAAAAAGGTTAATTGGCTGCATCTAAAGAATTTGGAAGTCTTTACATATTTTTCACACTATTTCAGTGTTCAGTGTTAAGCAAACTTTACCGTAACTGCTGGAGACTAGAGTAAGAGACAGAGAGACAGACAGACAGACAGATAGAGACAGGGAGAGAGACAGAGAGAGAAACAACATATATATACCACAAGAAACAAACATAGAGCAATGACTTTCAATTGTACTCCACCAAGCACATATAAGGTAAGCGATTGTAGGAAGACTGGTAGCGGACATGACTAGAAATGCCCTTTAGGTAGAGAAGGCTTAGAAAAGTATGAGAATGTAGAACAGAAAGCTAAAATTTAAATAAAACATTAGCTAATATATTTTTGGATTAGTGTGGATTGATGGGAGTATAGGTCAACCTATTTCTCTTGGCTTCACTCTAACCTGACCTTGGAAGTTCCAGTTATATCCAAGAAGCTGGAGATTTGTACAATATATCTTCAGAAAGCTCTATAAGAACTCAAAGAAAAAAAATGATATCCTCCATGGGGGAGAACTGAATGTCTGGGGAGCAGCGTGAGGTTTAATCATATTCCCTGTGGAACTTTTGAATTTTGAGCCATTGATTCACAAGTTAATATTGCAATTCAAATGAAATAATCAATAACAAACAGTAAGTTAGGAAAACAATCAACTCAGGATGAATCAATCTGAACTGCATTTTAGTGGTATGCTTCTGGCTTTCCAGAGATGAAGTGACTGACTCTGGGTCTAACTTAATTCTATCAATTCACCAAATAACTGATGTGTTTAGTTTGATTTTGTGGGTGATATAGATGTAAAAGTACTGAGTCAGATATTTCTGCTATTTTTCCTGTGTGAAACAAGTAAACTTATGTGTTAAGTCAGGTTCCTTACAATCAGAGCCTAGGACCAAGGTTCATGTTCAAGTGTAATAATTAGCTGTCCTTACTCACCCCTTTAAATAAAACCAATAAACACAAATATAAACACATAAGAGCAGCAGCTGAAGTCCACTTTCAGCAGCATGATGCTGTAGAAAGTACATGTGTTTTGGAGTAGGTCAATTGGATTCAAATCCTATTTCCACTGATTAGCTATAGGCTCTTTGTGAAGGTAAGTTAACTTCTGTGAGCCAGTTTGCTTGTCTGTGATAATAATGGCTGCCGCAAAGGGCCACTTCAGTGATTAAATGAGACTCTCCATGTGAAATTCATGAAACGAGGAAAGTTTCCTCTTCTCTGCCAAAGCCTCTGGTACAATGCTATATACACAGATGGTGAGAAATAAATATGAACTGAGTAATAAAATGAATCCCAACAAATGATGAATTGATGAAAATTAATTTCACATCAATATTATAAAATGTTATAAAGAAAATACAACCAAGATTTAGGATATCTCATTTCCAACCCCAACACTCTTTGACCTAAATGAGTTCTTTAACTTCTTTGGGATTCAGTTCTTCCTGACAAGATGTTTTTCCTTCAATATACATAGTTTGGCCTCTTATAACCTTCAAACCTTCATTGGAGACCTTTAAGTAACACCTATTTAAATTTGCAAGCCTTCTCTTCCCTAAAATTCTAGATTATTTATTATGGCTATCATGTTGTGTTTTTTTTGTTTTGCTTTGTTTTGTTTTTTGAGATAGGGTCCCACTTTGTAGTTCAGGCTGGCCCTGAGCTCAATTTGTAGCCCAGGCAAACCTCAAACTCAGCAATCCTCCTGCCTCTGTCTCGTGAGTGCTGGGTTGACAGGTGTGAGCCACCAAGCCAAGCACTGTGGTATGTGGTACTGATTGCTGGTGGGCATGAGTCACCATGACCAGTATTGTTGTATGTGGTTACCAGGATTGAACCAGGGACCTTGCACTTGCTAGGCAGTCGCAGGAACCACTGAGCTAAAACTCTGGCCTCATGTTGTTTATTTTACCTGTTGGTTTAGATTCTACTTACCCAACTCTTTATAAAATAGACCTCATAAAGAAAGGGATTGCTGTTTATTGTTTATCGTGTTCTATCTTAAACATCTAGCATAGTGTCCAATGTTACATGGGAGACAGTACAATTTTGTTGAATGATTGAATGTAAAAGCATAAATTTATGCACTACTCTTTTCTAGTTATACGGCAAAGAGCCTTTAATGACTCTTTTTTTAAAGTTTAAGACAGAGTCCCGCTTTGTAGTTTAGGTTGGTCCTGAGCTCATTATGCAGCCCAGGCAAGCCTTGAACTCACAGCAATCCTCCTGTCTCTGCCTCCTGAGTCCTGGGAGTACAGACGTGAGCCACCACACCTGGCTCAAATTAATGTAATTCTTACATTATGAAAGTAAGATTGGAAATATTTCATATACACTTCAAAACAATAGTAAACAGCAATTTTTCTTTGAAAGTATTTGGATAGCTTACCATTTAAGTTTGCATACGTTATCTAATTGGTAGAAAGTTAAATTTTGACAATAAGATCATAAAGTATACTCATAGATTTTTCAGGACAACATTTCAACATTTTTTTTAATTCTTCGACTTATCATGTGACTTTTAGTTTACTTATTTGGAATCCTTATTTCAAGAATTGTACTCAAATTTAGTATTTCAAAATATAATATTAAGAGTAATACAGAGGAAGAATGAGAGACATAAAGGTCTTGTCAGAAATGCACTGGGATGCGATTTTTGTCATCCTACCAAAATTGTCCGTTGAACTTTGTGTGTACATCTTAGAAAGCTGAGTCAATGAAAAGTCAGCTATTGATCTAAGAAACAGACACCTTGTGCCATATTCAATATCTACCAATATGTGATTTTCCTTGTGTTCCATAAACCCATAGTCTGACTTCTGACTGAAATGGTAATATAGAGTGAACACTGCAGAGATTGACCTTCATTAGGTATGCATCACCTGTCTATCTTACAGTGACAGAGGCTGTACTTTTGTCTCTCTTGATTTTTCCCTATGGTGTTTTTATGGATCTGACATTCTAGTTTTAACTGAAAGGAAAACATGGCCAACCCCAGTCAGAGATTTTTGCAGCGGCCAAGTAATTACAGGAGAAATAAGAATTATGTTATAATTTCATCTCTACACATTTTCCTTCTGTATCAGAAACCACTGTGGGTGTTCATGAAGTCAGTTCACCTTTTTCCTCAGGGAGAAGCGGACTACTGTTAAGGTTTGGGCCTAAAATGTCCTCCAAGAGCATCATGTTCGGCGGTGGGCTTTTGGGAAAGTGCTTGGATCAAGGGGCCTTGTGCTCACCAGGGGCTAAGTGCACTGAGGAGTTTGTATAAGACTACTCAGAGGTGGGATCGGTTAGAAGAAACAGGTCTCTAGGGGTGCGACCTGGAAGGGCGGATTCACATCCTGGATCCTCTTTTTTCTTTCTGCCTCCTGGCTGTCGTGAGCTCTGCGCTTCTTCCTCTGCCACTCCCCTATGCCACGCTGTTTCTGCCCTGGAGCCAGCCACCCATGGGCTGAATCCACGAGCCAAGATATCCCTCTCCTCTTTTTAGTTGCAAGTATTGGATGTCTTGCCCCAGGAAAGTGACTGTATATCTCTGTCTCTGTCCCATCCAGATGAGGACATGTGACTAGTCATGTACAATGGATGGTAGGCCAAATTAAATATCCTCAATTAGAGGCCTGGCCAGTGAAATCTTCCATGAAATATTCTAAGTACTTATTTAGACTTTACTTTCTCTATTTTGCTTTTTTACTAATCTGTATTCATTAATAAATTAATGAAACTCAATGTGATATTTTGGAGTTTAGTATGATATTTAAATACAGCATGCATTAATGAAATCTAGCTTCCTTTTCTTCCCTTTGTTTATCTTTTGGCTAGGTACAAACCATTGAGTAGAGTGTCCCAAAGCTAATCCCAGAGAAAGAAGCTATGTTAATCCTGGACACACCACACCTAGGTAAATTGCCAGAAAGAATTGATTAACTAGAAACAACTGCTTTGAGGTTGACATTAGCAAGAACTGAACTTATTAAACCTCTGAGATTGGGGGTTAACTCTCATAAGATAAACAGCCCACAAAATATAAGCCCTTTCATTATACAACAAACTACAAAATAACTCTTTGGCCTGGACTTATTTTCTTTTTAAAAGAACAAATTTAATGATATAGCAAATTTATGGCAATAATGTGGTTTGACCATCCAGTCAGACTTTGAAATGGTTAGATTTGGTGCCTCATAGAAATATGCACTACAGCTTTTCACCAAAATTCATGTTCTTACTCTACTACCAAATTCATAGGTGATTAGGGCAAAAAAAGATTAAAGAGCCACTTTACATACTTAAAGATAACATCTTACAATTTACCCAGAGGCACATAGGCAAGTATTTTAAATATACAGTCACTAGAGACCAAGTTACCAATTTATATGTAAGTTTAAAAATCAAAAGGCAGTGTTTCCCTAGTAATGTGAACTCTTCTAAACTGTGTATCACCTCTGGTCTAAGGTCAAGTTAGTGTAGTTGACCTGGAAAAAAGAAATTTCAATAAAATCATAAAAAACTAAAACTAATAATTTATAATTAAAGCATAAAGATACTTAAATTGTGGCTTTTAAATTCTACTGGAGGAAAAAAAAAATCTTAACAGCTAAAAGAAATGGATCTGGGGGCCGGAGATTTAGCTCAGTGGTTCTGGTGCCTGCCTTGCAAGTGCAAGGTCCTGAGTTTGATCCCCAGTAACCACATATAATGCTGGGCGTGATGGCTCACACCCACCAGCAATTAATACCACGTACCACAGTGCCAGGTGTGGTGGTTCATGCCTGTAATCCCAGCACTCAGGAGGCAGAGGCAGGAGGATTGCTGTGAGTTCAAGGCTCACCTGGGCTACATAGTGAGCTCAGCGTCAGCCTGAACTACAAAGCAAGACCCTGTCTCAAAAAAAAAAGAAAAAAGAAAAAAATGAATCTTTCACTCCTAAGGAATTAATGTTGGACTTATGTATTTAAATATTTATATTATTTCTTTATTACAAAATAAGTATATTTACTTTTAGAAGCGTGTTATTTAGCCTCCAAATACTTGGGCATTTTCTAACTATCTGTTATTAAAACTGTTTTAATTCAACTGTTGTCTCAGTATAGTTGTGTGATTTCTATTATTTTTTTTTTAATTTGTTAAGGTAAGTTTCGTGACTCAGAATACAGTCTATCTTGGTGAATGTATCATGTCAGTTTGAGGAAAAAAACATCTAATCTGCTGTTGTTGAATGAAGTAATCTATAAATGTCAATCTAGTTGATCTAGGTGATTGATGGTGCAGTTCATTTCTATTATATCCTTACTAATTTTCTACCTGCTGGATCTGTCAGTCACTGAAAGAGAAATGTTGAAACCCCCAGGTACAATAATGAATTTGTCAATTTATCCTTGTAGTTTAATCAGTTTTTGTCTTACATATTTTTTTTTGGTTAGGTGCAAACATATTAAGAATTGTTATGTCATCTTACAGAACTGATTCCACTACAGTTATAGAATGTTCCTCTTAATCTTTGATAATTTTTATTCCTCAGCAGAATGTGATATCTAAAATTAGCATAGGTCCTCCAGCTTTCTTTTAATCACAGGGATTATTCCACTTCTCTCTTTTTATAGCATGTCAACTACTTTTAAAAACCTAGTCGTTGCCACAATTTGCAATGTATGCTTACAACTAGTCAAATTCACTCTCAGGCAACACTGTACAACATCATAGGTAGTAGAGTTAACCTATGACAAGATCCTGGAATTGATCTCGAGTATTGGAAAGAAAGATACAGAGAGGGATTTTGGGGGGGGGAATAAGGAGAGAAAGAGACAGAAAAGAAGGAGGAAGAAAAGGAAGAAGGGAGGAAGAAAAAGAAATAACAAGGGACAGAAAATATATTATTGCTATTATTATGAACAAATTTTTGTGTGTTAGATCTGTTAGGAATAAAAATTAGAGGTTTTATTCTACTTCCCTTTTTATAGTTATTGGTACAATATATATATATATACATATCATGATCACACTCAATATTGGGAATTTGTACCAGTATATGACACAATTTATTCCCCTACCCACCCCACAACCCCCATCCCCTAAATACATAAGCTTTGTTTCCCTTTTTTTTTATTACCATCACATTTTTTCTTTACCCCTCATTACTCACCCCTCCACCACATTTCCCTTGGACTATTTTCTATTTCACAATAGCCATCATACATTCTAGAACTCATTAACATCTTCAGTTTCTCATATCAGAGAACAGATATGATATTTACATATCTGTGGCCTATTTATTTCACTTATGAGTATGCCCTAAAGTCATGTCCATTTCATTAAGTATTGTAAAGTACAAATAGCAACGCATTGGAGATTTCGTTCAGTGGTTCCAGTGCCTGCCTAGCAAGTGCAAGGTACCTGGTTCGATCCCCGGTAACCATATACAATACTGGGTGTGGTGACTCATGCCCATCAGCAATCAGTACCACATACCACAAATGCCGGGCGTGGTGGCTCACGCCTGTAATCCTAGCAGGCAGGAGGCAGAGGCAGAGGCAGGAGGATTGCTGAGTTTGAGGCTTGCCCTAGGCTACACAGTGAGCTCAGGGCCAGCCTGAACTACGAAGTGAGACCCTGTCTCAAAAAAAAAAAAAAAAAGTACAAATAGCAAGAACATTATGATAAAAATATTGCTCACTCTATGGTCAATTAGCCGTACTTTCCTATGGGTTGAAGGTTATCATCCTTGTGCTCCTTAAAGAGAAATGTACCTACCATTAAAGTAAAATAGTATATTTGTTAGCTTCAAATTATATAGTAATTGACTTAAGTTTCTTACCAGATTAGGTCATTAAAAGACAGATAACACAATATGTAGTAAATAATGTGGAACAACTGGAACTTTTAAATATAAATAATGAGAATATTAAGTGGAAGAACACTTTGAAGAAAACTATAACAATATCAACTGAAAATGAATATATGCATACTGTATAATCCAACTTTTCTACTTTTGCATATATACCTAAAATAATTGTGAATATATATACATATCACAAACATGTATGTTGATATCTATATCAGTGCTATTAGAAATAACTCAATATGGAAGCAACTAAAATATCCAGCAATTGTAGAATTAGTTAATAAACTGTTATATAATTATATGGTAAAATATTATACAGCACTGAGAAACTATTTCAACACAGTATATAATACTGAATAAAAGTACACAGATATGAAAGAATAATATATTATATATACAGAGTTTATATTCAAGAAGAAATGTTGCATAGAAGGTTACAAATCAGATCGTTGTTATCTGAGGTATGCAGATAATGACTGGAGTCATAGGAAGAACTTTTGGAGTACTGATAATGTTTAGTTTGATAATGATGTTTACATCGATTGTTTAGTTTGCAAAAACTCATCAAGCAGTAGTTATGAATTATAACCTTTCATTGTGTATATTTCAATTTCTTGCTTTTAAAAAAATAACTTTAAGGGTCTGAGGATTTAGCTCAGTGATTCTGGCATCTGCCTGGCAAGCACAAGGTCCGGAGTTCTATTCCCGGTAACCACATATCACAATGCCAGGAATGGTGGCTCATAGCTGTAATCTCACTCAGGAGGCAGAGGCAGGAGGATTGCAGTGAATTTGAGGATGGCCTGGGCTATATAGTGAGTTCAGGGCCAGCCTGAACTATAAAGCAAGACCTTGTCTCAAAAGAAAAAATATCAACATTAAAATAGTTTTCAATGATTACATAAAAGTGGTTCTTTTCTATTGAACAAAAAAGTCTTTAAATTATATGGTGTATTTTCTTCTTTACACTATTTTCTGAACATTATAAAATAAAATTAAGTTATTTTATGATCATAAGTTTGCTTATAACTTTTTACAAAAATTATGTGGGATAAAATAAAATAAAATTTATTTTTAAAAATCTTCTAAACATGGTACAAAAAAATATGAGATCACAACAAGCTTTTCAGACTTAATCATTTTTATACATCATCAGTAGGAGACTGAATTGTACTCCTCAGAAAGATTAAGTCCTGACCCCCAGTACCTATGAGTGGAACATTATTTTGAAATGCTCTTTGCAGATGTAATTAAATACTAGAAAATCTCAAGATAAGGTCACCCCAAATTTAGAATGTGCTCTAAATCCAAACATTGGTTGCATTTATTATGAAACTAAAGGATACTTGAAACTCAGAGACACAAGGAAGAAGGACATGTAAACTCAGAAGAAGGGATTAGAGTAATATATCTGTCAGCCAAAGAATGCCAAAGAGTGCTAAAAAGTAGGCAAGAGGCATGGAATATGTTATCCTTCAGAATCATCAAGACAAAACTTTGCCAATAACTTGATTTCAGATTTTTCACCTCTAGTATTGTGAAAAAATAAATTTACATTTCTTAAAGACACCAAGCTCTGATAATTTGCTAAAGCAGGCAAAGGGAACTAATACTCCACCTTCCTCATATACATATTCAAAGGTGCATTTGTAATAAGGGTCTATTTGATTCTCAGTGGCCCTCACATGAATGCTAAGCTTGCAGTAATGTTATGAGACTTTTTTTTCATAATACTTAAAGAACTCTAGTGATTTGGAAAATGTATGTCTACTTCCTACCTCACTTCTCTTTCATACCACTTTCCAATAGACTTTCATACAATAAGGAGAATCAAGGTAGTTGTTTGTCTAAGTAACAGCTACAAGCATTTCAACTTTCCCATCCCATGACACATTACATTATTTTTTTCTCATTGAAGTTGATAAGGTCAATCAACAAAATATATCTCTTCTTATAATTTGTTTTTACTTGAGTCCTAATGAGCATAAAAGGATTTGAAGAATCATTTCTATGTGGAATAATTATTATGCGGTTAAGAGAGAATATGCTTAACATTTAATTGGTTTTTAGTACTGCAAAACTAGTATTCAAGGTCATAAAATATTACTTATGTACAAACAAAACATGTTTGTAGTTGTTTTAAAAATATCAAAGTAACAGTTCCATCTTAAACAATGAGTTCTTCTTTGCACAAAATACTAAGTATATCTTTAAATGTTTTGATTAGCAAAAGAAATAAGCCTAACCGTGTCCAAAGACAAATTGGTTGACTGTAAACTTGGTTCCTTTTCATTCTCCTAACTTCATCCTTTACACAAATCGATTTGCTGATCATTCAAGTTGTACCAATAAATACATAAGAGCTTCTGGTTAGTGTCCCACTGTCTGTCTCACCTCAGACAAAAACTTAGTAGCTTCACGTTCCATTGCTTAAAAGCAACTGGGCAGTGATGAAGCCATGGTGAGTAAACCAACCATTTATTGTCTCCATTTTCACATTCATTGCACTGTAATTGTTTTTCTTCCCAATGCATTTAGAATAAAATCTAAAACAAGTTACAAGATCCAGCTCTTGTCTACACACTTATTTCCTGCTCAGCATTTACCATTCTTTCTGCCTGTAATGTTCTGTGTAAACATTTCTCATTGCTGAATCTTTCATGCTAGTCAAAATTCAACTCAGTGTTTATTATCTCCAAGAGGCCTTCAGTAGACATGTCACATGTTCAGTAGCTAGTTTGTCCATATAACACCACCCAATTTTATTTTCTGTGTGCAATTACTAATTGTTGATTTTTAGATTTTATGTTTGTCACCATTACCCTCATTTACACTGCATTATATATTCCACTAAAGTTGAAGCTTACTCATTACCTCTTCATCGTGAATGTGAATTTTCCCTGTCACTGAGCTAATTCTCAGTAAACTGCTTGTGAAATTAATGCATAAATATAACCAACTTGATAAATAATATTGTGAACAAAGGTCCTCACTCAAGATTAACACCACACATTCACATTTTTTTAATAAGATATTTTCACATGTCATTATATATTTTGTTCGGTGGCCTCTGCATTATTTATCTATAGTTGAGCAAAAAGTTACTCCAAAATTAGTAGTTTAAAGCAAATATTTATGATCTTGTGGTTCCTGTGGGTCAGAAACAGGCAATGGCTTAGATGAATCTCTAATGCTGTATCAGAGATACAGGCCAAAGTAGCAATCTTCTCAAGACTATAAAGGGGAATGATGTGTTCATAAGCTCATTTCCAGTTACTGAAAGTATTCACCTTCTCACAAGTGGTTTACTGAATGTTTTAGCCCTTTCCTATCTGTTGGCAGAGGCTTTTCTCAGTTCCTTTCTCACACAGCACTTCCTAACAAAGCAATTTGCTTATTCTGTGTGAGAATGTGAGGAAGAGCAAGCAACACAAGAATTAGCATCATTTTTATATATATTTTATATATATTTATATACATTTTATATATCATTTTTATATATATTTATACATTTTTTATATTTATATATATTTAATCTTGAAGGTATACTTTTACTTTTGTGATATTCTCCATGAATCACTAAGTTCAACCTACATTAAAGGGAAGGATACTGCTCTTGAAGACTGGGAGCCAAGGACTAGTGGAAACCATTTTAGAGACTACCTCAGCCATATATAGTATGCCCTCAAGTTCCAACTGGCATGATATATGAACAACTTGGATTAATTAGGTTAATGGAAGATTCATCTGTTTCTACTTATCTAAAATGTATATGCAGGTAAACATCCAGGTCTCAGCTGTATTGATTTACAACCAATTCCAGTTACAACCAGCCTTTAGGAACTGATAGAGTTAGTAAGTCAAGGGTCCATTTTACCTCTGTATTTATAAAAGCTGTTTGTTCTCTGTCTTTCACTCTTACATATCTGCCTGGAATTTTCTCCTTTTGCATATAAAACCTCTAGTTGCTATGCTCACTTTCAATCACATGGTACTGTGAAATTGTTAACAGTTTTGTGTGGGGAGTTTCAGTGTAAAATATATAGAAACCTATGGTAAACATCAACTCATGAAGACAGAAATCACATGTGAATATCAGAACTGAATGGAACAACAATAGAACTCTATCATTAGAGTCTTTTTATTCATTCCTTCAAGAAATATTTACTGAGGGCCCAGAGTTTAGCTCACGTGGTACTATGACTACCTTGGAAGCACAAGGGTCAGATTTCAATCCCCAGTACTGCCAAAAATAATTTATGAGTTATTGTATGTGCTAGACATTGTTCTTGATGCTGAAATACACTAATGTAAAAAAGCCAAAAAGCTTGCTTTCATGAACTTTTAAAGCTGATAATGTAGAGGCAGGCAATAAATAATATATGAATAAATATGGAACTATTACATAGTAATAAGTGCTAAGGAAAAAGAAAATACTGGATGAAAAAATCACATTGGAAAGATAGATGTACACCATTGTTCATAGCAGCTCAGTTCGTGATAGCTCAATCTTGGAAACAACCCAAATGTCCATCAACTGGAGAGTGGATAAAGAAGATGTGTTTTTTAAAAAAATAAAATGGAGTATTATTCTGCCATAAAGAATGACAAGATTGATTCATTTATGTGCAAATGGATACACCTGGAGGACACACTAATAAGTGAAATAAATAGATCACAGATAGGTAAATACCGGATCTTTTCTTTGATATGAGCACCTGTAGATGCAAATGAGCTCTAGAAATTATGACAGTTTTTGTAGAATGGGAAGTTTGCAAAGGAAATTTGGTGTGGGAATGTAATGAGGGGAAGGAATAAATATGATTCTGAAAGAAAATAAAAGAGAATGTATATAGGGGTAAGGAGGTGTGGGTGGGTAGGGATATGGGTAAAAATGAGAATTAACTTGTTTTGTATATTGGTACAAATTCCCCGATGTTATGTGTGATTGTGAGATGTATATAAATTATACCAATAAAGAATTTTTAAAAAAGAATATACTGGATGGAATTTCAAATAAGGTAATAGGCATGGTGAATAAGGAAGAATCAACTGACAAAATATCTTTTGAATGATGATCAAAGACCAGCAACAATCTCAGAGAAGTTATCCAAGCAGGTAGAATAGCAGATACAAAGGTACCAAGGAGCATATTCTTGATATTGAGTGTGATCATGATGTGTATGTACAATATACCAATAAGGATTTTTAAAAAAAAGAGAGAACCTTAAAGAAAAAAGGTACCAAGGATAGATCATGACTGATGTGTTCAAGGAAAGGAAAAGATTAATGTGTCTTTAATAAATCAATAAAGAGTACAAAAGGTTTGAAAGGGTGGCCAGATCATGCGAGGGCTTGCAGGACCTTTCCTCTGAGTGTTGTGAAGAACCTTTTAGAATAGAAATAGTTATGATTTTTCATAATATTTTAACAATATCATGTTGGCTGCCATGTTCAGAATACACTAAAGAGGGCTGATCAGAAAGAAGGAGACAGACCAAACAAGTGACTATTTTAACTAGGCAGGAAGAATGGCTGGCTGTAACAGTGATCACGATCATGGGTAATGTCAGTAGAGGTAGATGAGAAATGGTCAAACCCTGATATATGTGGGAAGTATAATTCCAGGAGCTTTTTCTTTGACCAACAACAACAAAAAAAGAAGTTTCTACAAATATGAGATATGAATCCATGGAAAGTGTACATTTGGTAAATGATAACAACTTCAAATACATTAATGCTGAAAAACCTACTAGTCATATGAAAGAGATGAGGAGAAATCAAATGTCTGGGTCTAACAAAGACATTCAGTCTAGAGATATGCATGTGAAAATATTAAGAATTTGAAGCCATTTAAAGCAATGACATTGGATAAGAGCACCTAGAGAACATGGTATCTAGAAAAGACAAGAAGAGAAAATAAAAACAACAAAGATGCAAGATTCTGAAATAAGCATTTTGCTGATACTAGACCCAAGGGCTATGAATATAATGAGATCTGCCTTTTAAATAGATAGTGAGACATTCCCTTGAGGTTTCTGTTCTTTGAGGATTTCTTTCATCAAAATTAAAATGAATCAAATCAAATTGTCTTCTTGCTTTCAACAGGCAAGACTCAAGTTAAATTCTACTGTGCAACTAGATTTCAAGAAAAACTACTATTTCCTTTCTCCAGGACTGACCGCCTACCTCTTTTTTGTCACTGCTATCAAGCATCAGTGCATACAGTAATTCACAGAACAACATGGGATTTCCTACCTCCAGGGAGTCTCATTTGATAGATATGGCTGAGCACTTTCATTCTTTGAAGTCCCCCAGTTGATCTTGATGAAGTTGTTCCACTTTGGGAAGTCTAGATCTACAAACTAGATTACCATAGAAAGTAATAAATATGATATTATCCTACAAAGATAAATTTAGGTACACAGAGTTGTTGCTAACCTTAATTTTCTGAATATAAAATGTGTTCACTACCTAAAGGCTATCAACAATTTGAAGCTTTATTATACATAAAGTTAATAACCAATATTTGACCTTCCCATGCTCTTCCTTTACCACAGGAAGGTGAAGGTCTTATGTTAAGCTGATGGAGATGAAAGGCTAAAGAAACCTGTATCTGGCCAACTTATGCAAGGCCTTAGACACTTTTTAAATTCATAGCCAACTCTGGGAATGGACACAAATTTCTGTTGAATAACTGAGATTTGTATTAGTTATTTATTTGTCACCATGACTTGAGCCTCTCCTTTCCTAACACATTACCTAGCAATATACCACAAGATCTCTATAAAAGTATAGATTTAAAGAGCATTAAAATATTGTAAGCTTAAACTGATCTTTAAACCTCATACTAAAGATTTGAAAGGAATATTAACAGTTGCTAAAGCTTTTAAGGTATAGTTGATTGCTCTGTATTGATGCATGAAAAGAATCATAATAACACAGAGAATGGGTCACTTCTTCAAGTAGTCACTGTGCACAACACTGTCATTTTTAATTTGTGAAATTTCTATTATCCATCTTCTGAAAATTCAGTTTCATGAGCACTGTGATTTGATAGCCCTAAAAGGTAAAGCATGAATTAATTATGTATTACTATTGTCACATACTAGAAGGTTGTGTTAATGAAATATAATTGTCAAGTATTCCATATGTTAATATGAAAATATGAACTATATATGAGAATTAGATGTGCCTGCATACTCTATAAAAGATCTTTATATTTTTATGAGTATTTAAGAACTCAGAAATTTAAAGCACATTCAAGTCAGAGAATGTTTTAGTCTAACTGAGTTCTGTAGAACATCAGTATACATTTGAGATGGTAGTAGGACTATGTAGGGAAAAAATTATCAACACTAAGTTAAAAAAATGTAAATAGTTTTGCCTGTTTGTCTATTGTGTATTAGGAATGAACTGACTTCTTCCCCAGTCACAGTAGCCACAGTGTCTATGGTCTAATATATGTCTAGGTATCTTCAAAATATTTTGTTTTAAAATAAGAAAGAAAAATAGAAATAATAATGAATATATAATAGTTAATCTATCTTGAGTTACATTCATCTTTGTATTAATAAAGTTATAAAACATAAAGGACTTCCAGGAAGATAGCAGAATGATGAGAAGCAGTCTATCTGATATTTAGAATCCAGATGCTGGAATAAAATTGAGGAAGAGAAGGAAGAAGGAAGTGGATCCCTGGGACCCAGAAAGGATATGAAGTAAGAAATAGAACCTACAAGGAGAGCAAAAGGAAGGGCCACAGTGCAGAAGAGGGAGGTGGAAAGCCGCATTTTTTCCCTGAGCCCTGACTCATGGCAAGGGAGAGATGGCTTGACCTTGAAGAGGCACAAGACCTCTAGTGACCCCAGAGGCCTCCACCTCCACAAAGAAACACACCAATGGAACAGAGCAGTGGATGTTGCAGACTGCAATGGCTGGAGAATTATTTGGGTTCAGTTGCACCCTCCTGCCCAGGAGAGGGGAATTTGCTGATACTCATTCTTGAAAGGGGCTTACAGAAGTCAGAACTCAGAGTAGCTATGAGTTGGCTCCATGCAATGACTCCAAGTGACATGGTGAAGTACAACTGAATTCAAGTCAGTAGGAGGTCAGGAATCTGAGTTCAAGCTGACAGGAATGACTTAGAGTGTTATGGGCTGAAAGGGACATAGCCTCACAGCTAGAAACCAGAAGGACCCTGAACTTCAGCAGAACTAAAGACCTAAGTTTGGTGGGGTTATTGACCACTACAATAATGCTATTGCTAGCTCACTAGAATCAACCAAATTGAATCTGGGATTTGTCTGTCTCCTTGTCTAACAGTGACAACAGAGACATGCCCTGAAGTGCACATGTTCTTTTCTGTTTTTCTTCTTTCTTTGCATTTTTTAAATTATTATTTTTATTTTTCCTCTATTCCTTGAGTGTTTGTTTTAATTTTTATTGTTATTTTGTTCTGTTCTTGTTTCTGTTTCTTCCTTCTTTCTTTCCCTCTTGTCTTCTTCAACAATTCCCAAAGCTTATGTAATCTTTCCTTGTCCTCCAGCCTTGCTTTTAAGCCCTTTCTCTTCTATTGCTCTGTTTTCTCATATAACTCCTTTTAAAATTGCTTCTCTAAGGATAAAATCGCCATATTGAGGGGCTATTTATTGTATACAATTTATTTTTTGTTTCATATTTGGTTATATAATTACAAATTATGTTCATATAGTTAAAGGTGGCAAATTAATAGTTACCATAGCTTAACATTTTCTAGGGTGCATTTGATGCTACGGTTATTACTAATTGTACCACTTTGGCCAAGGTGACATACTTCTTCTAATCAATTGTTTTTCGTGTATATGAATAGAGAGATTGTCTGGGGATCATAAACAGTACTATACATCAGTGCTAAAGAATCAGGGGCTAGGCTATAAAGGCAGCAACTTTTCATCCCCAGTAAATTGAAGAGGTAGGATCTTGCAAAGACTCAAAATTCCAAAAGTAGCTACATCTGGAGGACATCAGAATATGTATTCTCCTCAGCCACACATGAGAGATTCTCTCAAATAGACCACACACTAACTCATAGAACATGCTTAAGTAAATGCAAAGGAATTGAAATTAGTGAGTACATATTATAAAGCCATAGTGCAATGAAACAGAAATCAATGACAAAGGAAATTAAAAACTATTCATAAACCCATGGAAATTTAATAATATCTTCCTGAACAACCAATGAGTCCAGATGATATTAAAGAAAAAAATTAGATACTTTCTACAATCAAACAATAATGTTAATACCACTTGCTGGAACTCATG
Organism: Thryonomys swinderianus; assembly: GCA_004025085.1. NCBI lineage: Eukaryota > Metazoa > Chordata > Mammalia > Rodentia > Thryonomyidae > Thryonomys > Thryonomys swinderianus. Next base: position 2,464 of record PVIC010001464.1, on the reverse strand, counting down.
GGATAAAATAAAAGAATTCATACGAGGAAAATTTATAGCAGTGAATTCTCACATCAGAAAAACTGAATAAGCTCAAATAAATAACCTAATATTAAACCTCAAGCTTCCAAAAAAGAAAACCAGGGCCATGGATTTAGCTTGGTGGCACCAGATCCGATTCACAAATGCAAGGTTCTGAGTTTGATCTCTGGTACCAAAAGAAGGAGAAGGAAAAAGGAGGAAGAAGAAGAAAGAAGAAGAAGAAGGAGGAGGAAGAGGAGGAGAAGGAGAAAAGAGCAAATCAAGGCCAAAGCTGGTATAAGGGAGGAAATTATAAAGATGAAATCAGAAATTAATGTAGTTGAGACTAAGAAGACAATACAAAGGGTCAATGAATCACAGTTGGTTCTTCAAATAATTAAATAAAATTGACAAACCCTTAGGCAATCTTATCAAAAACTGGAGAGAAATTATTTAAATCCATGAAAAAGATGAAATCACAATGAATCCTGAAGAAATCAGGAAAACATTAATACTTACTTTGATCAAGATAGATTTGGGTTGAAGATTTAGCTCAGTGGTTCTGGTACCTGCCTAGCAAGTGCAAGGTCCCTAGTTTGATCACCGGTAACCACATACAACAATACTGGGTGTGGTGACTCACTTGCACCAGCAATCAGTACCACATACCACAATGCCAGGCATGGTGGCTCACACCTCTAATCCCAGCACTTGGGAGGCAGAGGCAGGAGGATTACTGAGTTCCAGGCTTGAGTGGGCTACATAGTGAGCTGAGGGCGAGCCTGAACTACAAAGTGAGACCCTGTCTCAAAAAAAATAATAAAAAGAATATCTAGATTCTAAATAATCCAATATCAGTCAATAAAATTGAAGATATAATCGAAAACCTACCAACAAAGAAAAGCCCAGGTCTTGACAGATTCACTGCTGAAATCTACAGGAAATTTAGAGAAGACCTAATGCTACTACTCTTCAAATGCTTTAATGGAATTGAAAGGGAAGCAATACTCTCAAACTCATTCTTGTAAGCAAGCATTACACTAATACCAAAAACTTAGAAGGATCAAACCAAAAAAGAGAGCTAGAGGCCAATTTTCCTAATGAACACTAGTGAAAAAATTCCCAATAAGTTACTGGCAAACCATGCAGTAAATCAAAATAAGATTATGTAGGAAGAAAGGGACAAGAAGAAAAGTGAAAATAGAAAGAAAGAATGGAAACAAAGTTTCTACGCATAGGTACAGGGGGAATAGGATAAAATAAAATGAATTTTTTTAAGACTAAACACCATGACCAAGTAGGATACATCCCTAGTAGGGATGCTGGGGCGGTTCAACATAAACAAAGCAATAAATGTAATACAACATATTAACAGTGCCAAGGACAGAAAAACACATGATCATCAGATGCAGTATAAGGATTTGACCAACACCTACTCATGACAAAAAAAAAAAAAAACTACAGAAAATTGGAATAGTCTTTATCTCAATCTGATAAAAGCCATCTATGACAAACCAACAGCCAGCATCACACTAATGATAAAAAACTGGTCCAGGGATTTAGCTCAGTGGTGTTTGTCTGCCTTGCAAGCACAAGGTCATGAGTTCAAACTCTGGTACCAGAAAAAAAAAAAAAACTGAAGGCTTTCACTCTAAAAGCAGGAGCAAGACAAGGACTTACACTATCATCACTCTTATTCAAAATACTTTGGAGACATTAGCCAGAGCAATTAAACAAGAGGAAGAAATAAAAGGAATGAGGATAGGAAAGGAAGAAGTTGTATTATCATTATTTGTGGATGACATGGTACTCTACATAGAAGATCATAAAAACTCCACCAAAAGACTTGCAGAATCAATAACTAAATTAGTGTAGCTGGATACAAAGTCAACACTCAAAAATCAATATCCTTCTTGTATGCGAATAATAAAACTCAGTGAGGGACAAATTAGGTAAACCATACCTTTCACAATAGCATTAAAAATGGAATATTTAGGAATCAATCTAAGGAAGCTTTTTACATTGAAAACTATAGCACTCTGAAAAATGAGATGGAAAAAGATATCAGAAAATGGAAAGCTAGCCCTTGTTCTTGGATAAGAAGAACCACTATAGTAAAAGTGGCCATACTCTCAAAACTGTTATACAGATTTAATGCAGTATCAGTCAAAATACTAATAGCATACCTCACACAATTAAAAAAAACAATTCAAAAATTCATTTGGAATCAGAAAAGAACTACAATAGCAAAAATAATTCTAGGAACACAAACAAGGCATGGGTCATCACAATCCCTTACTTGAAATTGCATTCAAAAGCTACAGTTAAAAAAAGAAAAAGAAAAAGAAAAAAAAGCATGGGGGCCAGGGATTTAGCTCAAGTGGTACCATGCCTACCTTGGAAGCAGAAGGGTTTGAGTTTGATCCCTGAAGCTGCAAAAAAAAAAAAAAAAAAAAAAAAAAAA